>ML791473.1:190880-221699 GCA_009831015.1 Picea engelmannii
TATATGTTGGGGTGGCATTATGTTGGAAGCCAATTCGCATTTTTATCCTATCCTTATAAGCTGCCTACACCAGTGTTTTGCAACCCTTGATTTTCATTGCAATCTTTGGAATAAAACAACACTATTATTTTGTGCATTTGCACACCTACCTTTGTTCTCGTTTTCACGACTGCAAGCGTGAAAACTTTGATTTCGAAGTCGCATTAAAATCTGCACTAGAATATTTTGGTTACTCTTGTCTATGTGTTCATTGCATTTCCTATTTAATTATAGTCGCACAGTTGGCAAGATACCAAGATCTTTACTCATTTGGCATTTTTTAATTGTCAATATGATTTCATTTTTATAAGATTGTGATGATGTTATAATGACTGTCATTGAACCCCTAATACATTGGTCGTTTGATGTTTTATGTCCTTTCATTGATTTCCTTGACACATTGTTCTCATGAAAACACATTAACGTTGTGGTTATAACCTTGGTGTAATCATTTCATACGACACATATTTGATATGATCAAACCCTTGGTCTTGATTTTGAATCATTGTTTTGGTTTTAAAACTATGCTAAAACTATTGCTCGTGCAAATGTTGGTCGACTTACCATAAATTTCATTAATAGTTTGAATGGCATGGTTGTTAACATATGCATTGGTGATTTGAATCGCTATATGCGCCGTCAGTTGTACATCAGGAAATGATTGTTTTGCATGGGTTGAGCTAGCTCCACCACCCTCGCACATTCGGGCATTAATGCCTTCCCCCTATCCCGAAACACCTCTGTTAGTTTTCGGGTAAGCCTGTGAGATTTTCGATCCCGCAAATGCCCTATCCAAACCCTTGCCCATTCACTCTGCTCACTGTGTGTCTCCGTCCATGGCACCTGTGGTGCGTATAGAGCCAAATGGTAGCCAAACTCTGTAGCTATTCGATAATGCTCGCAAAGATTTAGAAAACAGTGGTTGGCTGGTGTTTTTACATAGGTTCAAGGGTTTCAACCTTTCTGTTGCCCAACAATTTTCCCTCACCTTCGATAGGCGTAGGGCTAAGGTCGGAGACATACAGCTCGAGATCAATGAGGAATTCATGAGTTCATCCACAGGACTACCAGCGACAAGGCAAAGGTGGTTTAAAAATTCCAAAGTTGACGAGGTGTCGTGGCCTCTCCTCTTCACGTCAAGGAAGATTGTTTCCTGTGATAGAGGTATGCCTATCACTACCCTCAAACCCAGGTGGCACGATCTTTTGGTAATTTTTAAACAGTTTGTGACCTGTGAAGGTCGGTATGGCTTGGTATTTTTGTATCACCTCCGGTTATTGATGAATTTCATAGGCTACCCTTTGAATATGCCACATTACTTCTTGTGTAGTCTTTACAAGATGTCCAAAAGATTCAAGCGTGAGAAGGCTAATAGCAGCCTTTTTCATCACGGCTTGATCAAAGTTATTATTGCCCACCATTTGAGCCTTCATGGTGATAGTTGGCAAGCCTTCCTATCTAGGAATGGATTTGCCACTCCCGAGTCTGTCCAAGTGGACAAGGTTGTGGTTACAGAAACTATGGTTGAGCCAGTCGTGCCATTTCATATCCTTCTGCCCCCTGTCAAACCCTCAGATTTCCCTAACATCGACCTACCTGATACCATAGCCAACCCGTGTACTAAAGACAAGACTGAGGCCGTAAAGAAGCATGTGAGGAAGAAAGGTAGAGGTGACACTACTGTCAATAGTAAAGGGAAGAAAAACGCTCGATGGATATCGAGGTGTGCTAGGAATAAACCCAAGCAAAACGTCGACCAAAATCCAATAGTGTTGAGCGAGGACTTGGACTCCGATATTGAGCATTTCCTATCTGAGGAGTACCCCTATTCTCATGGCCTATGCTCTAAAGAACCCTATGACTATGTCTTTAACTTACCATTGCCTCAAAAATGATCCTAACTACCTGGGAATCAAGTTGCACAAGGAAACCCCTGGTAACTTGAACAAACCCTCGCATGTGAAGACAAAGCCCGATCAATCACCGTGTGTTCAATGTAATGCTTGGATAGAGCGTTATTACATCGGCGTTCCCTTGTTTCAATCAAAGATCAGATCGTTAGAGGAGCAAGTTACAGTGTTGTCAAAAGAAAGAGACAGGCTTCGAACCAATGAGAAAAAACAAAAGACCACTAGCTCGATTGTCTTTAGGAATGTTGAAGTAGCAACAGCCTTTGTCAATTCAAAATTATCATGACCGAGTTGCCCAGGTATGTGTTTTGACATCAATTTTTCTTTGTAAGTTTGCTTGAATTAATTTAACTGATTGGAGTTGTTTCCAATTAGCTCTGTTCGTTTTAATAGATTCAAAATGGTTTTGTTATACTCAGATCACTAAAAACGATTTCGGTATGAATCATGTACGGTAGATTCGTTTTGCTAAAATTAAATGTAGATATAATTTGGTTATGTGATTTTATTGTGCTCAGATTAGTATAATTGATTGGGTTGTTTGTGATTCTGTTTGGTTTGCTTTGAAACAGTTCTGTACGTTTGAATTAATATAGTCGATTGGGTTTTGTTTTCGTTTAGTTCTGTTTGAATATATTTAAGGAATGATTTTGTTTTGTTTCCATTTTAGACTTTGATTGCATTCGATCTTTACAGGAGATTTTTTTATCAAACACAGCTATGATTTGGATTGATACAATTTCGTTGTTTTTGGATTATGTCGGTCCCAAACTGGCTCGATTCATTTCGTTTGATTTGATTTTGAAATGATTTTGTATGCTTGAATTGGCATGATCCTTTACGTATGCAATGCGTCAATATCAGTGAGTGGTTTAATAAATATAATGTAATCTATTGATTCGCAAAACGACTCTGTTAGCTTTGATTTTGAAAAACGATTTTGTTAATGGCTGAGGTGACATAAACTATCACGTGAATGATTTGTTTAACCGGTTACAGTTTGTGTCGATTGAAATTGGTTCATGAAAATGATTTCATTGCTTTCGAATTATCTAAGCGATTCTGTTTACCCTGAATTAGTAATAACAAATGTTGAACAGAGTGCATGTATCTATGTTATCATTCGGTTGACCACGATTTCGTTTGTTTCAATTTGCATACAAGTTTTGGTTTGATGTGGCATGAATGATTCACTCTGTTTGGAATTAGTAATTAAAGATTTGGTTGAATAAGTTGAATAAGATTTTTGTCAATTTTATCAATAAAACAATATCTAAACTTCTGTATTCTTGTCTACTTACAAGTACCTACGAATTTCATTGACAAATGGGACATGTTGTAGCAGTTTAGATATAGTTTTCAGTTGTTAGTCATAGGAAAAATAGGTACTTGGGAGATAGTTCCCAGATTTTTTGTAAATTGTTTTGATAATTCCCACAGGGATGTTTTACCCTGTGGGAGGTCTTTAAATACTTGTCATTTTTTGTAATGAGTATCATCATCACTGTTGGGAGAACCAGACTATGGATTTATAATAATACAGACTGGGATGAAAGTTGATGTCTTGTAACAGCTTTCGCTTTCAATATGTCAAACTTTTGTTTCAAGTTTTCTCCATATCAGTTTGCAATTAATTATCGACTACTTTAGCTATCGTAATTCATTGCAGGTTGATGTGATTTGGTTTATATGTTATCCATATCTGATCTCTCTTATTTAAAAAAAATACAGCAATTACTCTATTTCAATTTAATGAATACAGGTTTATCTTTTTCGTTAATTGAATTGTTTTGTACAAATTTTGCACAAGGATTTATCTAACTGTGATAATTTGTTAATTATAAGATTGCTGCAATTTTTTATGTCTTGTTTGTCCTGTCATTTATATTTGAAGAGCACAGCTGCTTCTTGTTTACGAGAAGCTTGTGGAGAATCCGGTGCGGGTTTCCTCCCTCCGAACAGCTAAAACAATTGTTGCATGCAGGACAAACCTGAAGCGTTACTTCAGGTCAGTTTGCTATTTGTTATTTGATAGTTAATTTATTAGTGTCATATAAGTAGTTTAGATAGATATATGTATAGTTCAGATTTATAGTTAGAGTTATTATTTTAGTTGCTTAGCTTAGATAGTTTTTATTTAAATTCTTTCTCATAAAATTATAAAAATCAAAAAACAATAGTTTCGTTGTCTTAGGACAGTTTACAAATGACTTTTGCAGGTTTTCATTTAAATCTGTAATCTGTAAATATTGTATATTTTTAATTAGATCTGATTCTGTTGATAATTGAACATTTAATTTTATAGAATCATTGTTGTATAATTTAGGTAATAGACTGTATATATGTAGTTTAGATTTTTTTATTAGTTTGTTTTAATTATTGTTTTCATTTAGATTAGTTCCTTAGTGTAGTTTTCATTTGTTTTCCTAGGAATTAGATCAGCCAACGAAGCCGCTAAACCCATTAGGGTGGGTCATCCCAAACGGCTTGGGTTATTTAGACAACCTCAGACCGGATCCACTCTTCCAGTTGGCAAGCGTTCATTTTCGCCCGTCAACAAATGGCGCTAGAAGGAGGACCTGAAATTTATTAATGGCACGAAGCGGTCGCAAGACTCCTCCACCACCTAATCGCTCACCTATAGTGAAAAGAAGTCATTCGAACGATAACATCCCCCCTCAAACAACAACCACATCAAATGACGATCCACGGATCACAGTTGAGCCAGCAACCCCAAATCCTACAGGTGGTGACATACAAGAGATTGTCCGCCAATCTCTCATAAGAACACATAGTGCCTTAGCTCGCTTAAGGCAACCAAATCAACCTTTGGACCAACCTTTAGATTTCTCTGATATCAGAGAACAACTCGGAGGCACTAACCTCACTGTGAACCCTACATATCCAATCCTCACTCTCGCTGCAGGAGGATCTGGAATACCTCCCTCACCACCTCCATCATCTCCTCCTTCTTCTAGAGGAGACTCTTCTGACGAAGGCAGTTCCCCTTCGTAGCCTTCCACACCGACTACACCAATCGCCAACTAGAACAATCCTGCTAGACCCTGGCTTGACCAGGATGCAGTAGTTGTACCTGGGGCACAACATCCCTTACCCAAACATCCGGAGAAGTGGCTTCCCAAGTTTGATCCTGACTCTAAACAGATCACTGAAGATCACATTAAAAATTTTATGTTAGCCATTAGACTCCGCAATGTCGAGCATGAAGACATAGTCTGTAGGTTGTTCCCCTATACCTTCGAGGGAAATGCATCTACATGGTACTTTTCCCAACAACCCCATACCATCGTGTCTTGGGAAAAGTTTGAGTCATGCTTTCTGGAAAATTTTGGAGACGATAAGTCACCGGAAGTCCTAGTTATGGAGCTTTCTAGCTTAAAAATGAACCCAAAAGAGAAAATTAAAGACTTTAATCAAAGATTCTTAACACTAAAAATCCGAATCCCTACGGATTCCATGCCTGCAAAGAATCTTATCATAGCATACTATACTAAAGCCTTGCATCAAAGTATAGCCATTTGGGTTAAACGATCTAAGAAAGCCACGTTGTTAGAGGCCTTCAAAGAGGCCAGCCAGATTGAAAAAGACATACTTAATCTAAAAGATGCTACTAGCAACGAAACAGACACTAGTTAATCTTCCAAAAAGAAGATCGAAATCCTCCCTAGACCTACTCAAAATAAAACACAACCTGAAAGCTCTGATTTAGAAAACTTAACTAAAGTCATTCAAAAACTGTCAAATCAAGTTATAGATTTGAAAAGGACGGTCGAAGAAGCTTCTTCGAGCAAAGGGCCTTACAAGCCCCCGTTCAGAAAACCTTTTCCCACCAACAGACCTAATCCTACTACTGAGGGCCTTAATCTAGAAAGTCTGCAAAACGCCCTTCAAACAATTCTAGAAGCCCAGGATAACTTGATGCCTCCTGAGATTCCTGAGGAGGTAGTTGAGAAAGAGACAGTTCAAGAAGAAGAGTCTTCTCCAAACATTTTTGGACACTTCTCGGATAGTATCTTTCAAGCTAACTTTGAGACAGTACATCCCTATAATACTAGGAGTAAGACAGCAAACAAACCTTCTTCCGAAAACACTACGACTTTGCCTCCAAAGCAATCTAAACCAGCTAAGACTAAACAAAGTCATGTAAAACCCAACTTAGATTATGATTTAGTTGAAGATCTTAAAAAGTTAAGGGCTAACATTTATGTTTATGAGTTATTGAAATTTCCATTTTTGTTACAAAAAATGTTACAGAACATCGCAGAGAATAGAAAAAATGGTAATTCAAGCAGTAACAAGGTTGTTCAGAACAAGGTTCCTCAGAAGACTTCCACTAAGAACAATCTTGATCCTCACGATAAAGGAATCCTTCCTATAACTAATGTAAATAATGTAGATAAATTAGCTTTAGAAACTGTGAGTAAACAGCCACAAACTACCACCCTTAGTACTCGCAGAAATGTACCTCCATATTTGTTAAATTTCAAAATCTTTAATAGAAACGTGCACAATTGTATGGTAGACTCAGGAGCATCATCCAATGTGATGCCATGGTCTGTATGTCAAAAGATTAATGCTGAGGTTGAACCATCCACTTTAAAAATCATCCAACTTGATCGAACTAGTGTTAAAGTTGTAGGCGAATTAAGGAATGTGCTTATAAGATTATCGTCCAACCCCAAGGTTCATCAAGTTATTGATATTATTGTTGTGGATATTCCAGAAGTGTATGGTATGTTTTTAAGTAGGGACTGGTCAGAGCAGCTACACAACTATTTCGTGACAGATTGGTCTCACCTATGGCTTCCAGAGAATGGCAAGCCCAACAAAATCAAGGTAAATCGTGAACGCTACCTTAAGTTCACGGTCACAGATTTGAATGATCCCAACGAACCATTTACACCCTCTATTGATTCACCCGAAATACAAGGGATGGATACCTTTTTTGGCAATTTCATGGTCAAAGATTCAGCTATCACCAACCCAGAACAGCAGTCCGAGATTGTAGCATATGTGCAGCCAGCAGCTTCTACACAACAATCTCATACACCTGATAAAAATCAAATTTGGTCTCTTTATTTTGATGGGTCAAAGTCAAAAGAAGGAGCTGGTGCAGGCTGCATTATTATTGATCCCTCAGGTAACAAAACATTGATTTCATGTAGGTTAGAATTTGAATGTACTAATAATACAGCAGAATATGAGGCTTTACTGTAGGGTCTCAGAAAAGATTTAGATATGAACATTCAAAACTTGACTGTCTTTGGCGATTCTGAAATCGTGGTTAGACAGGTAAGAGATTCTATCCACTGTCTGTCTCTGCATCTTAAAAGCTACCAATCCGAGGTATGGAATTTAATGAATAAATTTTCCGCTTTCAATATAAATTCTATTCCTAGATTGAATAATTTTGAAGCAAATCTATTAGCTAACGTATCTTCCAAACTCTTTCCTACAGAAGTCTTATCCCCAGACGCATTCTCCGTTGAACTGTTGTTCAGGCCATCTGTTACTGACAACATCACGAACTGGAGAGTCTTCGACGACGATCAGCAAATTATTAGCTTCCTGCATATGGAAGAAAATTTTCAAGGCGCGGTGATCGACGAATGCACTCACGACGACAATTTGCACAATTTCACTGTAATACCAGATCCGAGAACTCCTGAATCTTCATCGGACATGGTAAATTCGATCCCTAAATCTGTAGTTAGATTAGAGAAGTTTTATGATCTTCAAGATAAATTCAAAAAATTGGTCAACTGTAAAACCAATAGTTCCTCATTATCATATGAAAAAGTGAACTTAGGAACTAATGACAATCCACAGTGCATTAATTTAGGGGTTGGGTGTTCTAAACAAGAAAAAGTTGCATTTATTAAATTGCTCAAATAATTCAAAGATGTTTTTGCGTGGACGTATGATGACCTCAAAACTTTCGACCCCAACATCATACAACACGTCATTCCTATGAAACCCCAAACCTTACCCTTTCAACAGAAATTAAGAAAAATGCACCCTAAGCTCGAACCGACCGTCAAAAAAGAATTAAATAAGCTCCTAAATGCTAAGATAATTTTCCCTGTTAGGCATACTCAATGGGTTTCTAACCTTGTCCCTGTCTAGAAGAAAAGTGGGGAAATTCGACTTTGCGTCGATTTCCAAAACCTTAATAGAGCGTCTGATAAAGACAACTACCATGTCCCACCCATGGAACAGATCCTTCAACAGGTATCTGGTTCTGAAAGACTATCCTTATTGGACGGTTTTTCGGGGTACAACCAAGTCCTGATGTCTCCTCCAGACCAACTTAAAACTACTTTCCGCACTCCATGGGGCACCTACGCTTATCGAAAAATGCCCTTTGGATTGATTAATGTCGGTGCCACTTTCCAGAGAGCGATGGACATCGCTTTCTGAGGCTTAATCAATCAGTCTGTCATAGTTTACTTAGATGATGTTACTATATTTTCTAAAAACAAAATCGATCATCTAGCTCATTTACGAGTTGTTCTACAGCGATGTCATAAATACGGCATTTCCTTGAATCCTAAAAAATCCATCTTTGCAGTAGAATAGGGTAAACTCTTAGGATTTATTGTGTCAAGCAAAGGGATGATTATCGACCCCGAAATGACTCAAGTCATCTCAAAACTTCCCCCTCCTACATCCAAAAATTCTATACAGTCTTTCTTAGGCCAGATAAATTTTGTGAGGAGATTCGTCTCCAGCTTCTCCAAAATGGTCAGACCTTTAAAGAATTTAATTAAGAAAGACGCACAGTATCATTGGGGACCCTTAGAAAATCAAGATTTTAATGCAATAAAAAGGGCCATAATAGACGCTCCTTCTCTCATGAGCCCCGACTTTTCGCAAGACTTTACACTCTACACTTTTTCTTCTGACCGCTCCTACACTACAGTTCTAACTCAAAAGAATGTTGAAAACAATGAAGTACCCATTGCCTTTATGAGATCTGCTTTCAAAGGCATGGAACTTAATTACCCAGTGGTAGATAAGCAAGCCTACGTTGTTTTCAAAGCATTCAAACACTTCCAGTCTTATCTTTTGAAATCTAGGACAAAAGTTATTGTCCCTTACCCAGCCGTCAGGAATTTGTTAGTGCAGAAAGAACTAGGTGAAAAGAGGGCTAACTGGGTTACCTCCTTGCAGGAGTATGACATAGAAATTACCCCATCTCACATAATGAGAGGCCAAGGGTTATGCAAGTTAATTGCCGACTCAGCCATAGGATAGTAAGAAGAAAACGATAGGTCAAACCTAGGTCAGCACGATCAAAATGCAATCTGTTGTGCACAAAACTCTGTCAGTCCCTGGTATGATGATATAAAATTCTGTCTTGAACATGGGTCAGCCCCTTGTCACCTAGATCCCACTAAAAGAAGAGCGTTGAGATTAAAATATTCCTCCTTTCATTTGGTTAATGGTATTCTGTTTCGTCAAAATTTTGATGGCGTACTGATGCGCTGTCTTGAGAAAGACGAAGTAGAAAAAGTCTTGCTAGAATTGCATGCAGGAGAAGCTGATGGGCATTTCGGTGGTGACACCACTGCCCATAAAGTTTTGAGATCTGGTTATTACTGGCCCACACTTTTTCGAGACACCCATGCCTTGTGTCGCAAGTGTATTATTTGTCAAAAAACATCAGGGCGGTTACAGAAACCAGCCTTTCCTTTGCAGCCCGTGTCAGTAGACTCTCCTTTTTAGTAGTGGGGCCTTGATATCATAGGTCCAATAAATCCGCCATCCTCATAGCAACACAAGTTTATCATAACAGCCACAGATTACTTCACCAAGTGGTCTAAAGCTGCTGCATTAAGAACTGTAAATACCAGTCAGGTAATTGCCTTTCTGAATTTGAATATTATCACTCGTTTTGGTATCCCTGACTGTTTAGTATTCGACAACGCTTCTTATTTTTCGTCTCTTGAGATGAGCGAGTTCTCTTTAGAAAAAGGAATTAAATTGAAGTATTCTGCTAGCTATTACCCCCAGGGCAATGGATTGGCAGAATCTACGCGATTTAAACTGGCACAATGCACTGTTAAACGCGATTTGGGTTGATAGGGTAACACCAAAACCTATTGTAGGTAACTCCCCCTTTTTTCTCGTTTATGGCAGAGAAGCAATTCTGCCACCACACATTCTTCTTCCCTCACTTCAGCTATCGCAGAAAATACAAGGAGAAGACTGTTCCCCTTTGGAAAACCGAATTAACGCTTTAATGAAATTAGAAGAGGTAAGAGCTCAAGCTAAACGTAAGTTAGATCAGCATCAACTAGTGGTCAAAAGTTGGTTCGATTATAACTCTGCCTCTGATAGGAACTTCAAAGTAGGTGACCTTGTCTTGAAATGGGACAAATCGCATGAGGGAAAGGGAGAGCACACGAAATTTCAAAACTTATGGCTTGGACCATTCTTAATTGCTGAGAAATTGGGTCCCAGCTCTTTCCGATTGTAGAATCTAGAGGGACAGCCTGACACCTATCCGGTGAATGGCCAAGCTATGAAAAGATATTTTGCTTGATGACAACTCTTTGTATACTATGTACATATTCTTCTTTTTTTTGCTTTTTCTTTGCTGTTTTGGTTTTGATTTCTCCTTTGCACTTATCAGTTTTTGTTTTTGGAAATACACATACCTGCATGCTGAGCTATTCGGACAAAGAAAATAGAAAATTATTTCACTGAAATGACTGTTGAAAAATTGTGTAAACATCAATTGTATACTTCTGAAATTTACATCTGTGTTGGCAAAGACTGTTGTTTGAATGAAGTTAACTGATTTTGATCTATGAGTAAAGCCTGTCACGATCATTCATTATCTTTTTAAGCTGTCCCTGTTCCTTAAAGGAATAACTCAGAAGATGTCTCCCTACCTTAGAAAGTTGGTTCTGTAAATAAATCATCTCTGGATCTTAATGAAGGACAGTTCTAAAAAAAAATCTGCTGAGGTCTATAAAAAATATGTTAAAATATCATAATTTTCAGCGTCACCCTGCTCAACTATTTATCTTTAAAATAAATCATTAAAGAGCTGTGGGAAGTGCTTGTAAACCCGTCGGGATACTGAACAAGTCTGCTGGAAGCGGGTAAATGCATGCATGACACTAATACAACTTTGTCGGGGTATTGAACAGGCCTGCTGGCAATGAAGCAATGTCGAGTATATGAAAATTCGTAAATATGTAACCTCTTGACCTTAAAACGTCCTTCATTCTAATCTGGAACTTCTTGGCAGGATACAGACATCAGAGTGGGTTAAATGGCAACCCTGTCGAGGCTATGGATGCCTGCTGGAAGCAGTGGCTCTATCAACAGTATTGGATATTTTATCTTTAATGTCGTGGCTCGTTTATCTTAATACTGTGATCAGTTTTCATCCTTTAAACATTGCTGGAATATTTGATCATTGATGATGTTTAAACAATTTTCTGGTTATTTCTGTGGAATTATTCTTGTTATCTTAATCTGAATTTGTTCTTTTGGCAGAGATAACTGCTTCTACCAGTGTGTCACCATTGTTGGCAGCCAATTCGCATTTTTATCCTATCCTTATAAGCTGCCTACACCAATGTTTTGCAACCCTTGATTTTCATCGCAATCTTTGGAATAAAACAACACTATTATTTTGCGCATTTGCACACCTACCTTTGTTCTCGTTTTCACGACTGCAAGCGTGAAAACTTTGATTTCGAAGTCACATTAAAATCATCACTGGATTATTTTGGTTACTCTTGTCTATGTGCTCATTGCATTTCCTATTTAATTATAGTCGCACAATTGGCAAGATACCAAGATCTTTACTCATTTGGCATTTTTTAATTGTCAATATGATTTCATTTTTATAAGATTGTGATGATGTTATAATGACTGTCATTGAACCCCTAATACATTGGTTGTTTGATGTTTTATGTTCTTTCATTGATTGCCTTGACACATTGTTCTCATGAAAATACATTAACGTTGTGGTTAGAACCTTGGTGTAATCATTTCATACGACACATATTTGATATGATCGAACCCTTGGTGTTGATTTCGAATCATTGTTTTGGTTTTAAAACTATGCTAAAACTATTGCTCGCGCAAATGTTGGTCAACTTACCATAAATTTCATTAATAGTTTGAATGGCATGGTTGTTAACATATGCATTGGTGATTTGAATCACTATATGCACCGTCGGTTGTACATCAGGAAATGATTGTTTTGCATGGGCTGAGCTAGCTCCACCACCCTCGCACATTCGGGCATTAATGCCTTCCCCTTATCTCGGGTCACCTCTGTTAGTTTTTGGGTAAGCCTGTGAGATTTTCAATCCTGCGAATGCCCTGTCCAAACCCTTGCCCATTCACTCTACTCACTGTGTGTCTCCGTCCATGGCACCTGTGGTGCATATAGAGCCAAATGGTAGTCAAACTCTGTTTCTATTCGATAATTCTCGCAAAGATTTAGAAAACAGTGGTTGGCTGGTGTTTATACAGAGGTTCGAGGGTTTCAACCTTTCGGTTGCCCAACAATTTTCCCTCACCTTCAACGGGTGCAGGGCTAAGGTCGGAGACATACAACTCGAGCTCAATGAGGAATTCATGAGTTCAGCCAGAGGACTACCAGCAACAGGGCAAAGGTGGTTTAAAAATTCCAAAGTTGACGAGGTGTCGTGGCCTCTCCTCTTCACGTCAAGGAAGATTGTTTCCTATGATAGAGGTATGCCTATCACTACCCTCAAACCCAGGTGGCACGATCTTTTGGTAATTGTTAAACAGTTTGTGACCTGTGAAGGTCGGTATGGCTTGGTATTTTTGTATCACCTCCGGTTATTGATGAATTTCATAGGCTACCCTTTGAATATGCCACATTACTTCTTACGTAGTCTTTACAAGATGTCCAAAAGATTCAAGCGTGAGAAGCCTGATAGCATCCTTTTTCATCACGACTTGATCAAAGTTATTATCGTCCACCATTTGAGCCTTCATGGTGATAGTTGGCAAGCCTTCCTATCTAGGAATGGCTTTGCCACTCCCGAGTCTGTCCAAGTGGACAAGGTTGTGGTTACAAAAACTATGGTTGAGCCAACTGTGCCATTTCATATCCTTCTGCCCCCTGTCAAACCCTCGGATTGCCCTGACATCGACCTACCCGATACCATAGCCAACCCGTGTACTAAAGACAAGACTGAGGCTGTAAAGAAGCCTGTGAGGAAGAAAGGCAGAGGTGACACTATTGTCAACAGTAAAGGGAAGAAAAACATTCGATGGATATCGAGGTGTGCTAGGAACAAACCCAAGAAAAATGTTGACCAAAAGCCAATAGTGTTGAGCGAGGACTCGGACTCCGATATTGAGCGTTTCCTAGCTGAGGAGTACCCCTATTCTCATGGCCTATGCTCTAAAGAACCCTATGACTATGTCTCTAACTTACCTTCGTGCCTCAAAAATGATCCTAACTACCCGGGAATCAAGTTGCACAAGGAAACCCCTGGTAACTTGAACAAACCCTCACCTGTGATGTCGAAGCCTGATCAATCACCGTGTGTTCAATGTAATGCTTGGCTAGAGCGTTATTACACCAACGTTCCCTTGTTGCAATCAAAGATCAGATCGTTAGAGGAGCAAGTTACAGTGTTGTCAAAAGAAAGAGACAGGCTTCGAACCAACGAGAAAAAACAAAAGACCACTGGCTCGATTGTCTTCAGGAATGTCGAAGTAGCAACAGCCTTTGTCAATTCAAAATTATCATGACCGAGTTGCCCAGGTATGTGTTTTGACATCAATTTTTCTTTGTAAGTTTGCTTGAATTAATTTAACTGATTGGAGTTGTTTTCAATTAGCTATGTTCGTTTTAATAGATTCAAAATGGTTCTGTTATACTCGGATCGCTAAAAACGATTTCGGTATGAATCATGTACAGTAGATTCATTTTGCTAAAATTAAATGTAGATATAATTTGGTTATGCAATTTTATTGTGCTCAGATTAGTATAATCGATTGGGTTGTTTGTGATTCTGTTTAGTTTGCTTTGAAACAGTTCTGTACGTTTGAATTAATATAGTCGATTGGGTTTTGTTTTCGTTTAGTTCTGTTTGAATATATTTAAGGAATGATTATGTTTTGTTTCCATTTTATACTTTGATTGCATTCGATCTGTACAGGAGATTTTTTTTATCAGACATAGCTATGATTTGGATTGATATGATTTTGTTGTTTTTGGATTATGTCGGTCCCAAACTGGCTCGATTCATTTCGTTTGATTTGATTTTGAAACGATTATGTATGCTTGAATTGGCAAGATCCTTTACGTATGCAATGCATCAATATCAGTGAGTGGTTTGATAAATATAATGTAATCTATTGATTCGCAAAAGGACTCTGTTAGCTTTAATTTTGAAAAACGATTTTGTTAATGGCTGAGGCGACATAAACTATCGCGTGAATGATTTGTTTAACCGGTTACAGTTTGTGTCGATTGAAATTGGTTCATGAAAATGATTTCATTGCTTTCGAATTATCTAAGCGATTTTGTTTACCCTGAATTAGTAATAACAAATGTTGAACAGAGTGCATGTATCTCTGTTACCATTCAGTTGACCATGATTTCGTTTGTTTCAATTTGCATACAAGTTTTGGTTTGATGTGGCATGAATGATTCACTCTGTTTGGAATTAGTAATTAAAGATTTGGTTGAATAAGTCGAATATAATTCTGTTAAGTTTTGGCTTGATTTTAGAACGATTCTATGCTCAAATTAGACCAGCTACAGAATCGCAAGATTATGTAGCTAGTCTTAAAAATTAGATTTTTGTCAATTTTATCAATAAAACGATATCTAAACTTCTGTATTCTTGTCTACTTACAGGTACCTATGAATTTCATTGACAAATGGGACATGTTGTAGCAGTTTAGATATAGTTTTCAGTTGTTAGTCATAGGAAAAATAGGGACTTGGGAGATAGTTCCCAGATTTTTTGTAAATTGTTTTGATAATTCCCACAGGGATGTTTTACCCTGTGGGAGGTCTTTAAATACTTGTCATTTTTTGTTATGAGCATCATCATCACTGTTGGGAGAACCAGACTATGGATTTATAATAATACAGACTGGGATGAAAGTTGATGTCTTGTAACAGCTTTCGCTTTCAATATATCAAACTTTTGTTTCAAGTTTTCTCCATATCAGTTTGCAATTAATTATCGACTACTTTAGCTATCATAATTCGTTGCAGGTTGATGTGATTTGGTTTATATGTTATCCATATCTTATCTCTCTTATTTAAAAAAAATACAGCAATTACTCTATTTCAATTTAATGAATACAAGTTTATCTTTTTCGTTAATTGAATTGTTTTGTACAAATTTTGCACAAGGATTTATCTGACTGTGATAATTTGTTAATTATAAGATTGCTGTAATTTTTTATGTCTTGTTTGTCCTGTCATTTATATTTGAAGAGCACAGCTGCTTCTTGTTTACGAGAAGCCTGTGGAGAATCTGGTGCGGGTTTCCTCCCTCCGAACAGCTAAAACAATTATTGCATGCAGGACAAACCTGAAGCATTACTTCAGGTCAGTTTGCTATTTGTTATTTGATAGTTAATTTATTAGTGTCATATAAGTAGTTTAGATAGATATATGTATAGTTCAGATTTATAGTTAGAGTTATTATTTTAGTTGCTTAGCTTAGATAGTTTTTATTTTCTCATAAAATTATAAAAATCAAAAAACAATAGTTTCGTTGTCTTAGGACAGTTTACAAATGACTTTTGCAGGTTTTCATTTAAATATGTAATCTGTAAATATTGTATATTTGTAATTAGATCTGATTTTGTTGATAATTGAACATTTAATTTTATAGAAGCATTGTTGTATAATTTAGGTAATAGACTATATATATGTAGTTTAGATTTGTTTATTAGTTTTTTTTAATTATTGTTTTCATTTAGATTAGTTCCTTAGTGTAGTTTTCATTTGTTTTCCTAGGACTTAGATCGGCCAACAGAGCCGCTAAACCCGTCAGGGTGGGTCATCCCAAACGGCTTGGGTTATTTAGACAACCCCGGACCGGATCCACTCTTCCAGTTGGCGAGCGTTCATTCTCGCCCGTCAACACATTACCACCCCAAATTTTGTTACTAATGATTCTTTTGAGATCAAGCAGGTCTGCAGGTTAGGTCGGATATGTTGAGGTTCTCATGCTCTCTACGATGAGCACATGTCCCCGAGTTGGAGCCAGATGTTATCCCCAATTTTCAGGGATAACTAGGAGATCATGTCTCGAGGCCCACAGGTCCTAGACATGGAGTATGGTGAGTAGGATTGACCCGAGCATGGCCCTGGAGGGCCCACCTTTTCTTCTTCCATCATCTTTATCGTGTCGGCAGCAGCAGCATCCATCACCATCGGTTTGGTCCTGTATCAAAAGAGGTTCTTTCTTCATGAGGTAATTAGTCTAGGTATCATGGTATGTGTGGCATTTGATCGTTAGAACCTTTAAATGTTTGCATCTAATTCCTTTTATTTCTAACAACTGCTTGGATCTTACATTTTCCCACTTGACCATGTTTGGTGGGATTGACAGTGTGCCCTAGCAAGCCTGTATCTATAGGTTTTAGTTTTCCACTGGGGGGATTTCTGAAAATCCATCGTCTTCTCCCCTCATAGTACCACTTCTTCATCTTACTTCCCACTCACTTATCCCATTCCCCTTGTCTAGGCATTGGGTTGACCTATTTTCAGGACTGCACCTTACCTTGTGGGAAGAAGGGGCTAAAGGTCGAGAAGGTAAAAGAAAGCTGGTAAAAGATAAAATCCTAAGAATAAAACCTCAAGATGCTTCGCCCAGGGATCCCTGAGAAAGAAATAAAAGTCTTCTCAGCAAGAAACAAGAGGGACCCAAAAAATAATAAAACAATACCTAGTCATAGGATAGGGGGTCTCATCACGAGCCAGCCTATTAGGACCATGGGTACCTAGCAGTATGACATTTCCACGAGTTGGTTACCATGCCAGGCCAGTGACCCTTGGTTGCATGGCCAAGAGAAAGGGGGCCTCATCACGAGCCAGCCTTCTCATCTCTGTGAAAGTACTTGTGGGTAATGCTATCAGCTCTGGCCACCATGCCAAGGCAGTTTCCCCTGACTAGCTCTTGAATAGAAAAGCAAAAAAGAATTAAAGAATTAAAAGAATAAAGGCAAGAATGGGCTTGGAAAAAATGCATCCATGACAGGTACATCTCGCCTTCTACAAAGGCACCCACAGGTAACACTTTTGCATCCTTGGCCTTCACTGCACCCACTTGCTTGGACATCCCCTGACCACATCACCCACTTACATGGCTTGGATGAGGTCTTTTCTGGAACTTTCCTTTTCCTGTGGACACTAGCCCAATAAGATGCCTTGTCCTTTTCTCCAGACTTGTATTGCAGGCTTGTGTAACATCTTTGAGTTGTTGACTGATGTATTAGGGATTTTGTGCATATGTTTAATAATATTAATGATGATGTGTGATTGACATTACTATGATCCTTGTGACTCATGAGCCCATAGAGGGCGTAGCCTTTGATGTGCAGTACCATGCCTGATGGACAGGTACCATTTGGACCGGTACACATGGGGAGATGATCAGTTCGGACCTCCATGGGGCTGAAGAGCCCACCATATGGATGTTGAGACCCCATCAAGGGGTAGAGAAAGTACATAGGTTGATTAGAGACTTTGCATCAGAGAAGAAGAGGATTTTCCACCAGAGGCACCCTGACACAGCTAGACCTAGGGGGATTGACCCAATTTTAGTGGGGCATTATCTCTAGATGGCCTAGGACGTCACCAGGAGGCTTATGAAATCATCATGAGAATGTTGGCAGATAGACAGGGCAGTTAGCACATGTGGCAGCTTGCAGAAGCCCAAAAAGGGCTAATGTCTTACTTCAGGAGGTTGAACTTGCCCTAATAGGGGATAATGTCACCCTAGAAAGGGGTAACGTCTCACCTTTTTTGCTTGATTAGGATTTTAGATTGAGAAGTTAATGTAAAAATAGTATGTTTGATATTTTGGCCTTGTCGGCCTTTTTACCTAACCTAAAATGTAAAATTAGGTCAAGGTTTTGTATAAATGAGGGATTTTGACTCTCATTTTTTAATCACAATTCATTCACTCCATAAGGAGGTCTGAAATTTTTTCCCTATATTGGGTATTTGGCTGATTTAGTGAGGTGCACTTGTTGAAGGAAGACCTTTTGGCATTCTATGGTGTTTCTCTTGAACGAAGGTGTTACAACTAGGGTTTGCATGGTTATTTCTTGATGAATTCTAAGTATTTTTCTGCAAAACTTCTTAAATGAATGGTTGTAGTCTTATTTTATTGCATATATTTATAATTTGTTGAATCAAAACCCTAGGTGACAAGCACACAAGTAGGTCCTTGGCTCATGTCCCTTGATAGAGAAACTTTCAACCATTGAAGAAGAAAAAGAGAGCCTAGCCGTAGCTACACTCCTTTTTCTTCCTCTCCTTTGCTAACCGTACCATTTAGAATTCAAGAGGAAGAAGACGTCCCAGGCCTAGGTCATCTACACTTAGGGTCGTTTTTCTTTTAGGGTTTGATGAAAGAGCCTTGCTATAGAAACACTCTCCCTCATTAAGCCTTCTTGTCTTGATTTTGTGCTTCATTTGAGCTAGTCATTTTTCCAAGTTGACCTAAGGAAGGAGGAGAGAGCACGAGGCCTTGCTATAGCAACATCGGAGTGAGCCTCTCTCCCCTAGGGTTTTGATTCTAAGGCCCTGCCATAGCAGCACTTCAGAACTCTTCCCTCTATTCCTTAGCCTTCCTCCTGCAACCCTTGCGTCCTTCACTTTTGACTCCATTTAACCTCTAAGGCACTGATCCCAGGAATTGCACGCCTTTAGACATGAACAAAATCCTGGGATACCCACAAAAAATGCCCCAAATAGAAAGAAGATGCCTCCCTAGATTCATTGGTAGCGATGGGGAAAGAGTTGACTTTCATATGAATGATTTTTATTATTATTTTGGACTCCATCCTGTCGATAATGATTTTGAAGATTGTTATAACCCTAAATTGCACCACACATGCTTACCTGGCATCAGGCCAACTCATATCCCTTCCTTGCCAAAGCCATGCTGAATAAACTCTTGAAAATCCTCTTAAATCAAGTAAAACGCACCCTAAACTACTACTGCACGCGTTGGAACGCTGGCAGGCCTACTACTGCACGCGTTGGAACGCTGGCTGGCCTACTACAGCCCGTGTTTACCTAACAAAGCACAAAAATAGGAAATTTGTCGATGGGACAAAAAGCTATGGGTCAGTTAACTGAAACTCCTAGCCATGCATGTCCGAGAGTTCGTCTAAAACCCTAGCTCCTTCTAGCCTATAAAAGAAGGGGTAGGGGTACTATTTGGAGGAGGGAAAAAGATAGCAAAGAAACTCTGCCCAATTGTCGAATCCATTTGTCCCAACCCTTTAGCCTTTCCTCAAGCTTAAGGAGAATTAAAGCAAAGTAGTTGGAGGACAAAGAAGAGGAGGAGCCCAGGATCAGGATCGAGGAACGGTGGCTGGTCTCTATCATTATTGTAAGTTTATTCATCTTGAGATTAATAAAAGAACACTTTTCCCGTCCCAATATACGAGTTATTTATATTTTATTTGATTTATGCTTAATCTCTAACCCTCAAATAGAAAAATAGCATGCATGCGTAGTGTTTTGTCTTGATTGCAGGATTGTCTTTGGAAGGAGAAACGCAAGAAAGCAGACAAAGCGCAACGGAGGATCTACACCAAACATCAGTAAAAAGGTTAGTAGGTCTTTTCCATGCTTGTGTGTGAAAAAGGGGTTTGAGTTTTGGGGTGATAGGTTAAAAGTGATTTATTTAAGGTCATGATCTGCATACAAGTTCAGCCCTAGCTTGTTAGTCCGTAGGGTATTATTTCCCAACAACAGAATTGGCGACTCCACTGGGGACTTACTCTTTAGGGTTTTCTGGATTTAGTTGAAGGTTTTTGGGTAGTTTAAAGGAGTAGATTTTATGTTTCTTTGTTTGTTTGTTTTCTGTTAGGTCAGAGCTAGCAGGGAACCTGGTTCTTAATACCAGTTTTTCCTTGACTATTGCTTGACATTTATTATCAGGACACACAAAGGTACACGCGGCCTGCAGAAGGCCTGCACGCGTGTAACCCGCACCCTAACCTTCTACAGCCCGTGTTTGAACGCTTGTTGTAGAGGTTTTAGTAGCGTGTAGGACTCAGAGAGCTTAAGAGGCAGTCTCCTCTTCCCTGTCAGAATTTTACATTCTCAGGGGGCTTTCTGAATCCTTTATGGGTCTTGCTGGTTCACAGTCTGCTTTATTGCATTTGTTATTTTTTGCAATTATTTTTCTTTTCTGTTAAAGAAGAAGCATCCAAGCCTTCAAGAGACACTGGTTGTCAATACCAAAGGCCTCTTCCAGGTCTGGGCTACCTGTGTTTGGATTTGTCTTAGATTTTGTACATACCCGCGGCCTGTGCAAGTTCAGCCCGCGGGTACACGTGCCCTGGTTTAGCGCAGCACGCGTTTGCCCGCGTGTTGTTTCAGTGACAGGAGCATGCTTGATAGGCTGCTTTTCAATCAAGGTGGGGCAGTCATGCCCTCTTTTGGTGAGAAGTAGTGCTCTCAGGTGTGTGATTTTAGGGTTGCACAGTCAGTAGGTTAGGGCCTCTTACCATTAGCCTGTTTTTTCTTAGTTGATGTTTGATAGAAAAGATAAAAAAGAAAAATTGTGTTTTATGGTTTTTAGACAAGCGTAAGAGTCGGTGCTTTCTTGATTGTCATTGTGCATCTTTTCTCTGGTTCTTTGCGATCTGCACTTTAAGCCAGAATTTATTTTGTTTTCTTGGTTTTGTGCTTGTCGGCATTTTCCCTTTGTTGCTTCATTTAGCACGTAAATAAAAAAAATATATATCTCTTTTTCATTTGCTTCTTTGTTTGAAGATTGTGTTGCTACATCAATAGCTAGGAAGAAGTCTTTTTGTTCATAAGTTTTTGCAGAAAATTTAGAGCATAAGTAGCTCACAGATTGAGAGAAATTCCTTTATGTTTGTTGCATGAAATCTTAGAAAAATTGAAAAGAAAAAGAAGTCTTTCTTGTTGAAAAGTTGCGGATTTTTGCATTTTTTGTAAAAGTTTTTGTTTCCAAGCATTTCTTATTCATTTTTCTTTGAGTCTTCACACACCATCAGTTTCACCTTCATACCTTGTGATGTAAAAAAGCCCATTAAAAGCAAAGCTAATTAAAATCTATTAGACTTTTTGTTTCTAGGGTTCATATACTAGCTCAGGACTAGGGCCTTGGAATAGGTTGGAGAGTAAACTCTCCAGGGCCACTCAAACCAAACATTGGAGTCTGTGATAGGGAGTGTAGAAGTCCAGTTACGTGGAAGTTATATGGGACCCCCCTCTAACACAGGGGATAAACATGAGGTCACGTAAGGAAAGGTAGCAGAGATAACCCCTCCAAAGCCGGACCGAACATAGTGGAGAACACATATCGAGGATTTGTTGAGGGATTCTGTCTTTTGCATTTTCCACGGAGCTTCGTGGGTCTCGAATCCATTCGAGGTTCTCAGTTGTCTTCCAGACCATTTGATCTCGATACCCTTGACAGGTTTCGGGCTTGATACCCTGCTCATTGTGGTCTACCCGACTATCGACTGTACCCGCCTGGTCACTGTTCGCGTGTTGGCAAACTAGTTGCCAATCTTTTCTAGGGACATACACAGGTGACTGCGGGGGTATACCGCGGTACCTAGGACAGACATCAGGCCATTCTTTGCAGAGTATACCCAGAGGGTTCTTCCGTATTCGAGTTTCACTTGCACCGGTAAGTTGCTCTAGTGTCGGTTGTTGTAACTGTTCTTCAAAATAGTTAGTGATTGCTTGTCTTATCTCATAGGGGCTTCTTTTTAGTGTGTGTTACTGTTTGAATGTGTAGAATACCTTAGCATGTCATGGATCTTCTCACACAGTGGAGGATTCAGAGCTCCGTCAGTCACGAAGGCTTCTGGGCCTGCCACCGGTTATACTGGAGCCACCCCCGACACCATTGAGGCAGAAGCTAGACCAACAAGGGTCTTTCGAAGCAACCGGGTTACCAACCATTGAGCCCGAACAACTCTCGGAGGGATCAACTGCCAATCTTGGTTTGGTTGAAACCCCAACCACTGATACTTGGCCGCAAGTTATTGTGCCAATTCAATTTTACGAATGCCTGTCAGTGCCTCACACAGTTATGGAACCAAATTCTGTTACTTCAACTGGGATTTTTTCCATTCCCACCACCATTGCTACCATAGGAGAATCATCTCCTAACTTGTCGTCGTTGGCCCGAGCCACTATGGTCTCGGCCGCAACCACGTCGCATAGTGGACCGACCTCATCTATCGCGGGGGCCACAAATCCATTCACACCTAGTGCGACAGGCTCTCTGTTTTCATACGGTATGCCTAGTTTAGGTACAAGTCCTGCACTCACTCACTCCACTTTACAGACTTTGGGTCTGGGGGTAGGGAGCTCTAACGCTCCTCTGCAAGGTCAACTTGGGGGTATTCCTATCCCTTTTAATGCTTTTCCTTACGCTGGAGGTCATATCTCTCCTTCGTCCCCTTCGCTTGGTGGTCTGCATCAGCAGTCCGCTGGGCAGCCTGCACACACAAGTTTCTTTGGAGCCGGGAGTCAAGGAACACCAGCACAAACACTGCCGGTAGGTTCGTCACCATTTGTTTGGAACGGGATGTTTGGTAACAATACTTTCGCATCCACTGCTTTCCCATCTGGGGGCACTCCCATATTTGGACAGTCTACTCTGGCGCAAGGTATTATTCCTGCGTCGGGGGCACATATACCAGGACCTTGGAACTCAGGACAAGGATCCATTCCCTCATCTGGAATGTCATTCTAGGGTAATTCTTTCCACAGTCAATGGAACCCCGGACAGACTTCTATGCCTATCCCAGCAGGACCGGCATGGAGTAACCCTTCCCAAAGTCCATCAAACACGATGAATGCCCAACATCCTATGTCCTTCCTGGGGAATCAGCCAATGATGTCTCCCCAGATGAAAAATCCTTACACTGGTCAAGGCCATGGTTTCTATCAGAATCTGGGCCAGCAACCAAACTTTTCCTGGCAACCTGGTGCCAGTCAAACTCCAGGACCCTTTTTTCCAAGCTATCAAAAGCAACCCAAACTACCATTCCTGGCGACGTTACACTTGCCAGATTTGAAACGGTTGTTAAATGACCCTATTTGTCACAATCCACATTGGCCTCCTATGCCAACGAAGTTGCCTTCGGACATTCCAAAGTTTGAGGCCAAGCCTAACGAAGATCCAGGTGATCACATGACTACTTTCCATCTTTGGTGTTCATCTAACTCACTGAAATATGACTCCGTCCAGTTGCGATTGTTTCAACGCACTCTTATCGGGAGTGCCACGAAATGGTACATCGAGCTTGATCGCTCACGATATTCTTCTTTTGGGGAACTGGCTATGGCCTTCCTTAACCATTTCCAATTACCTGTGAGATACAACGCGGGCACAGAACTGCTCACCAATTTCGAACAGATGACAGCGGACCATATCTCTAATCATATCCGAGAGTGGCGACGCCGAAAGAGTCTCATCAAAGTACTAGTTCCACCAGCATTCCTGCTTGAGTGGTTCCTTAAGTCTTTAGTACCGCAACTATCCAAAGACGTCGCAACTTCTGGGGTTTTCTCCGAAGAAGATGCCATCATGAGAGCTCAACAATTTGAGCTCATCTATTCTTAGTCTGGTTTATTGTACAACATCCTGCCGGATGCACCACGATCGATACTGGATAAAACTAGACAGAGAGTCGGACCACATGCCGATGGTATTGTTGGTTCGACACAAACCAAGCCCGCTGAGCAATTGACAAAACAATTGCAACAGTTATCTATACAACACTCAACAGCCAGCCAGACTACTGCTTTGGCTGCTCCTCCTACCCAAACGTCAGAAGTACACTCCGTGCAAACGACTAACCCAAAGGCCCCCCAACAGCCTGAAGGGAAGAAAAAACAACGTAAGAAGGGTAAGGGGGATAAAAAACCCACTGATAATGTTGGCGAGGGCACTACGGAAAAATGAAAGGGGAGGTATCCATGCAACTTGTGTGCGGAAGACCACCCGACTCATCTATGTCCTCGACTTGCGGAGGCCCAAAAGTTTGTCACGCAGCAACAGCAAGCCGTTTTGACTAATCCCTTTCAGCATGGGCAAAATTTAACTCAAGCCTCTACAAGTGCCAAAGGGGGCAGCCAGGAAACCTGTCCTCCTCCAAATAATTCCTCTTCCGTGAACGTATATATGGTTAGGGGTGATGCTTTAATAATGACTAGAGCACATGACTATAGTAAACCAAGCACCTCTGAGAAGGGCAAAGAAGCCAAACTCCCATCTCTTCCTCTACAGATTGAGAAGACGTTGGGAGAAACAATGACACGCATTCTGAAAGGTGCGTTTAAGAAATATTCTCACAATACAAATGCAAGGGATGCCCAGAATTACTCTGTGGTGGAAGATTTATCCCAAACCCCTTGTGCTATGTCCGCTTTGGAGGTCCTCCAAAGTTGCCCTTCTCAGAGAAAATCCTTGTTGACTTCTTTAGGCTCTACGGAGACTTGTAACCCGGGTACCATCATGTTAGATACGATTGACTTAAAACCTCGTCTGCCTTACCACGTTGTGTTTCATATAGTAGTGGCTCATCCCACGAAAACTTTTACACGGAACATATTTCGCATGGTGATCGATGAGGGCGCTTCTACTTGCGTTATGTCGTTAGCATGCTGGAAAGCCATTGGTCAGCCCGAGTTGTCTCCATCACCTACTCTCCTCACTGCGTTCAACGGTCATTCTTTCCGACCACATGGCATCATTCCTTCTTTCCCTGTCCAATTAGGAGGGAAGACTGTGTGTGTCGAGGTAGAGGTAGTCGATGCCCCCCTCGACTACAATCTCTTGTTAGGTCGTAGTTGGAATTATGCGATGCAAGATGTGGTTGCTACAGTTTTCCGAGTCTTGTTGTTTCCACATGAGGGTCGGATAGTGACCATTGATCAATTTTCCTTCTCTAGAACTGACCCAGCTTTGGGGGCATCCACGGTTCCCATGATTGATAATCCTCAAGCTGGTGTTGTTAACATATGAGTGGGTTTGTGCCCATCTTTGATGGGTACTTTTGATTACCCACCTCCTCATAACGATGTCAAGTTTATATCGAATCACCACAAGGCTGAGATTTTTGATGTTTCGTCGTTCCGCACGACTTACTTTCAGGATCCATGGATTCTTCCTTCCCCATCAGCTATGATGGATGAGACAGGGCACTCTGGCATGTCCATGCCCTTGTCGGTCGCTGAAGTAGTGTACTCTTTAGTCCAGCAAGTTTCAGCCACTCCTGCTCCGACTCCCGCACAAGAATTGGATCCACCTCTAGAGCCTATCTGGGCTCAGGGTTCTCTCACCAACATCGATTCGTTAGACTTAGTCTTTCTTTCTGACGAAGCAGTAATCGAAGCAATGACTAGTCCAAACAAACCTTGGGAAGATCTTTATCACAGATTGTATTTCCTCCCAAAGTTAAGCCGAATCAAAGCAGGAGAATTCACCATGACTATGACTGGAGATAGGTCTTGTCATACTAATCCCTTAGCTACACACAAGATCTATGCTGAGGGTAATATGGCAACCATTGTTGAACTGATATCTATCAATATCTCCAGAACCCTTGGCGTCATAGACAATGTTTTCATCGGAGCATACAGCTCCCCCGAGGAGATGCCAGGCATCGACCCACAAAGTGTCGATCATGAGCTAACTTTGTTGTTTTTCAATCTCGCTTTGAGATCCGAAAGAAACATCCGGTGAGACTGCATTTATGCTTTTTGATCTCGTCCAGATTAACTGAGAAAAGTAACCATTATGGAGTCTTCTTTAAGCCCTTTTCAGACTCCTTAAAGATGAAAAGATTGTCGAGTGACCTTGTTTCTTCACACTCGTTAAACTGGTCCAGAAGAAAATTCCTTAAACGGGTCTCCTTTTAAGCCCTTTTCAGACCCTCTAAACATGAAAAGATTGTCGAGCGATCTTGTGATCTTTCACACTCGTTAAACTGAAATTTGAAGTCACATCTTTCCGGCGGTAGTTTACCCCTTTTTCGGTCCGAATGGTCAACTGTACGAACAAAGGAATACTCCATTGAATTTCCATTCTTTAGAAGAGTATCCTCGAGTATAATTTTATTCCTTTTTCGGGCCTGAGGGACTAAATTTACGAAAAAGAAACCCTCCCTGAGTCCATAGTTAAGCTCTTTCAGACTCCCTAAAATTGAAAAGATCGCCGAGTGACCTTATTCTTTCACACTCGTTAAAATGGTCCAGAAGAACATTCCTGACGGAGTCCATAGTTAAGCTTTTTTCAGACTCATTAAAAGTGAAAAAATAGCCGAGTGATCTTGTCCTTTTCACACTCGTTAAAATGGTTTTGAATTGACGTCTAATCGGTGCTAGTTTATCCCTTTTTCAAATCGAATAGACTATTGATGAAAAAGGTACCCCAATGGAGTTTCTTTTTATGCTTTTTCAGACTCTCTAAATATGAAAAATCACCGAGCTTACCTTCTCTAGGCTCGTTAAACTTACATCGAAGGACGTTACCATTGTGTGTTCTATCAACCACATTTGCATCCTTTACCCATCATCCTAGTAACAGTTTGCCTGTGCGTCTTAACACCTTTGGCCACTGGAGGGTTTTTCCTGAGTATCATTTCCCTAGAACATCAGTCTTGTCCTTGTGCCTTGAGCTTGTATGTTTGTTGTACTCGTTCCTCCATTGTAACGTCATATTCCTTTATTCTTTTTCAAAAGCATAAAAAAGAACAAAAAAATCAAATATACCCCAAAAAGAGGATGGGAAAAGTATTTTCTTTATTGGCAGCATCATGAGTCGCCCTTGGATAAAGCACATCTATCTGTTTGACTCATCAGACTATGGGATGTAGTATGACCTTAGGAATCTTTGCTCGTTATACAGAGTTGTGTCCTCCACCGTTTGGTTACTCTTCCAAACATATGGAGAGTTTGCATTGCCTCCTGCTTCGTAGACTTATGATTAACAGATATGATGCCTGAGTCTTATCACTTGTCGTGCTATTATCCAAGGGAAGTTTGTCACTAAGCTTGAGTTGGCCCCTCTGCAATATGTCTCTTGTCTGCATACCCGGCCATCCTGAACGTCCAATCAAGTCGTTGTTCGAAATCACTGAAGCCTTCAGTCCGATCATCAAGATTATCAAGTCCATAACCGACGAGCCGTCAAAGACCTCTGGGTAGTGCAGTCGTACACTCATATTACACTCCTACCCGAGTTTTAGAAGATTTTGAAGTTGTTGCTCGAGCTCTGAAGTACAGCCATCAGGCCGAATCAGCTTCTGGGAGATGGATACTTTATATTTATATCTTTCTGATTTCGAGATGTAGCTCCGCTGTGTATTGTTCGCGGCTACTCTTCATAGTTTTTGACATGGATCTACAGTGTATTTGATTGGTATCCATGGTTCTATTTTATCCCGAGCATGGGTATGCCTGCCTCAGTGAGACATTTGATATTTTTTGCAGACGGCACCTCCTGATTCTTGATTCCTGGGCTCACTCATTCAGCATATCAGTACAGATTGGTAAAGAATTGGTAATGTATTTCGGCCATCAGATGCTCTTCTGACCTCACACATTAGGGGGCATCTGTTATAACCCTAAATTGCACCACACATGCTTACCTGGCATCATTCCAACTCATATCCCTTCCTTGCCAAAGCCATGCTGAATAAACTCTTGAAAATCCTCTTAAATCAAGTAAAACGCGCCCTAAACTACTATTGCACGCGTTGGAACGCTGGCAGGCCTACTACTGCACGCGTTGGAACACTGGCTGGCCTACTACAGCCCACGTTTACCTAACAAAGAACAAAAACAAGAAAGTTGCCGACGGGACAAAAAGCTATGGGTCAGTTAACTGAAACTCTCGGCCATGCATGGCCGAGAGTTCGTCCAAAACCCTAGCTCCTTCTAGCCTATAAAAGAAGGGGTAGGGATACTATTTGGAGGAGGGAAAAAGATAGCAAAGAAACTCTGCCCAATTGTCGAATCCATTTGTCCCAACCCTTTATCCTTTCCTCAAGCTTAAGGAGAATTAAAGCAAAGTAGTTGGAGGACAAAGAAGAGGAGGAACCCAGGATCAGGATCGAGGAACGGTGGTTGGTCTCTATCATTATTGTAAGTTGATTCATCTTGAGATTAATAAAAGAACACTTTTCCCGTCCCAATATACAAGTTATTTATATTTTATTTGATTTATTCTTAATCTCTAACCCTCAAATAGAAAAATATCATGCATGCATAGTGTTTTGTCTTGATTGCAGGATTGTCTTTAGAAGGAGCAGCGCAAGAAAGCGGAAAAAGCGCAACGGAGGATCTACACCAAACATCAGTAAAAAGGTTAGTAGGTCTTTTCCATGCTTGTGTGTGAAAAAGGGGTTTGAGTTTTGGGGTGATAGCTTAAAAGTGATTTCTTTAAGGTCATGATCTGCATACAAGTTCAACCCTAGCTTGTTAGTCCGTAGGGTATTATTTCCCAACAACAAAGATGTAGTGATGAAAAATTTTCCCACTACTCTTCACGGGAATGCTAAAAAATGGTATGATGATCTACCCGATGCTAGCATCACCTCCATGAACCAGCTAGAAGAAGTCTTTCTCAAAGAATGAGGCATAAAATTGGAAGAGATCCAAACATTGCTAAAAATACTCCAGTATGCAAAACAAGCTAAAAATGAGATTGTTTGGAACTTCTGAAACAGATTTGAGGGTCTGTTGTACCAGCTTCTTAAAGACCATTATTTTGAGGATAAGGACCTCGT
The DNA here is from genome assembly GCA_009831015.1 of Picea engelmannii. Lineage (NCBI taxonomy): Eukaryota > Viridiplantae > Streptophyta > Pinopsida > Pinales > Pinaceae > Picea > Picea engelmannii. The sequence goes on from ML791473.1 coordinate 219,860, forward strand.
GTATATTTTTACCAATGCACTCTTGGTGCATTTGGGGTTTCTCCTGAGTAAAAAGAATCCAAATACAATCGATGAATCTGGTAACATGGCTTTACAAATCGAGGAAAATATATTTTTGTCCAGAATAAAAAAAAAAAATTCCCTAGGAAGAAAAATCAATGATTATGAAGATACCTCAGACACTCTCAATTTGGAGAAGATAGTTTCCCTTAAAACCTCTACTGTTGATTTTCAAGAAGAAGGGAAATAAGTTATTTACCAACAGAATACTAAAGGGAAAACCCTTGATGAGGTTTTCCAAGAGCAAGGGATCATTGAACATGCAGCTGAGGAGCTGAAACCCAAACAAGATGATGAAAGATCAACCTGTGCTCCCCCTCCTGATGAAAATTTTGACTAAGATAGTGTCAGGATGCTAAATTGAAGCTTTTAAGTGACCTGAAACACTAAATTGTCAAACCAGGGTTGGTAAACTTCGAGCTGATACACAGTATGTGCAGGAAAGCATCTAGTCTTTATTTGAATGCTATCCTAAGAATAAAACACACACCTATTCTGAGAACTCGAATTCTAACAACTAACTCGAAACTGAGCATTTCCTACCAAGTCATAAACAGAAAAAGACAGTCTTGTACTCAAATGCTGGTACTGCGATTTCTATTCAAAAGCGTAGTTCTACAAAATCATTCTACCTCTATGTTCAACCATCTACCATCAGCATTTTCGTTTAAGTCATGACACACAGGTTACTGTCGAAACTGCATTCGTTCTGAGCATCCAAAACAAATCTAATGCTATCTACAGGAAAACAGAGTATTATGCCACTAACTGGTACCAGGAGCTCCTTTTGTTCTAACTACAACCTAACTGTTCTAAACACGCAAAGAAACTACTGTCTAACAAAGAAAAATGCATGCTACTCGAGTTACATCCGAAGTGAAAATGAAAACCAAACAACCATATGCATTTTCTAACCCTACAGGCATCAGTCCTGTGTTCAATATTCAGCAATGTCAAAGATAATAGTTCGCTGTAATGATTCAATTGAGGAACAGATAAACACAATCCTGAAACTTTTAAAGTGTCATGTAAGTAACATTAACACACTGCGATGGACTGAAACTATGATAACCCAAAGCCAAATCTATGAACGCTAAGCTACCTCTGATGCAAGTTCTAAAATATTGAAATGAGCGCAAGCTATCACAGCACAAACTAAATCTATTGAAAATTAAGGCAGCGACTTGCACCAGTTTGGCGGGCCCAACCAAACGGCACAAGCGCTGTGGAAAACGACCAGAGCCGAATAGATCATACGATGAAAATACAATGTAACTCCACGCTTCATTAACTCATCAAAACAGTATTCAGATCATATGACAGTCAAAATATATCAACAGCAGTTTGTATTCAAGACATAAGTTCATAGCATAATCCAAACGGCAACAGTAATAGCAACAGCAGGAGTAGTAACAGTCGTAGTAACCCGTTCTCAGCAGTGATCCCGGGTTTTCATAGAAGTTTCATTGTTCATAACAGTCGAATAACAAAGATGCCTAAAACAAACGGATCCATGATCCGAGAATAATCGTGGAATCAGTTAAAATGTATATCACATCTTCATGACACGTAGTGTCACGAAGTGTGAATGGTGAAGAGTAGTCGATTCAGGTTTATCATTATGCTCTCGAGTGCTCTGTGGCGATGACTCCAGCTGGCCTGCGAACCTTTCTGTCCTTCATTCGAACCATAACGCACACCATCATGCACAGCTCTCGAACGGCTCCACTGGTACCTCCACGGGTGCGGGTTGGTACCTGGTACCGGCATCCTGTTCCAA
>ML791473.1:226331-269872 GCA_009831015.1 Picea engelmannii
TTTAATAGAAGTTTCATTGTTCATAACAGTCGAATAACAAAGATGCCTAAAACAAACGGATCCCTGATCCGAGAATAATCGTGGAATCAGTTAAAACGTATATCACATCTTCGTGACACGTAGTGTCACGAAGTGTGAATGGTTAAGAGTAGTCGATTCAGGTTTATCATTATGCTCTCGAGTGCTTTGTGGCGATGACTCCAGCTGGCCTGCGAACCTTTCTGTCCTTCATTCGAACCATAACGCACACCATCATGCACAGCTCTCGAACGGCTCCACTGGTACCTCCACGGGTGCGGGTTGGTACCTGGTACCGGCATCCTGTTCCAAGAATAGCAATGGTACCTAACCCAAGCGATATCAGTTCCATTATCAAATTAAAGCATTAAAATGCATAATAATAGCTTGAATTTCAAAGATACCTTAGGTGACCCCTTTGAATGGTAAAGAGATGTTGATTATGTCAAAATGAGGTCAAAAAAAGGTGGTACTGGCATATAGTTGGAGGTCTGTGGTACATAGTATAGGCAAAGAACATGGTCAAAACCGGGGACCAACAGATAGTATATGACGTTCTCACGGAGCTCATCATCCTCCTCAACTAGAACCATACCAATCGTATCCTCATATTCGGCGATATAAAGCAAGTAATCTCTATCATAATCAAGAGGCTTCAGCAGAGGCGTCAACACCAAATCTTTCTTCAAATCAAAGGACTCCTGGGCTCGCTCATCCTAGATAAAAGGGGTGTCCTTCTTCAAAAGACGCATGAAACCTTTAGTGATAGTGGCATAGTTCACTATAAATCGATGAAGAATTTTAGCTTTCCCCTATAAACCGTGAAGTTGTCTAATCATGTGCGGGGGAGGAAACTGAAGTATTGCCTCAACCTTAAGTGGATCTACCATGATCCCAGTCTCAGAAACTAGAAAACCTAACAAACGACCAGACCTAATGCAAAATATGCACTTGTGAGGGTTCAACCAGATTATATAATAACGACATATTTCAAAAACAAGGAGAAGGTGTATAACGTGATCCACTCTCTTGCGAGAGTGAGCAGCAAGATAATCAAGGTAAGCTTCGACTATGTGCTTAGGATCATGAAAAGCAAAAGTCAGGGCACGTTGCAAGGTTGCTCCAACATTTTTATTTCCGAAAGGCATTTTCCTATATGAAAAAGTACCCCAAGGACAAATGAATGTCATATTGTATTGATCTTCAGGTTTGATTTGAATTTGATTATACCCTGAAAATCCGTCCATAAAATAAAATGCTTCGCTTCCTTCACACTCGTCGAGAATATGATCGATGAAAGGTGTGGGAAACTTATCTTTAGGATAGGCCTTGTTTAGGTCATGAAAATCCATACATACATGGATGGTTCCTTGCTTTTTATCTACAGGAACAGGGTTGGATACCCATTCGGTCAAGGGAATCAGGTAGATGAAGCCAACATTAAGTAGCTTCTCTACCTTTGCCTTAATAGCAGGGGCGTTTTGAGGGTTGACAGCTCTAAGACATTGTCAAACAGGTTTATCATTCGGATAAGTTTTAATATTGTGTTCGACAATACGAGGGTCGATTCCTGGCATCTCTTCATATGACCAAGAAAATACGTCTCGGAATTCCTTGAAGAGTTCGGTGTAGATCAGGATTTCTTCCGGTGAACAATCTGCATCGATATTTACATTTTTAATCGTTCCAGGGATACGAGAGATGTCGATCTAGACAACAGGAGAAATACTCTCCATATTTCCTTCAGCATAAATGTTGTGCGTATCAAGTGGAGCTACATCATGACCAACTATCTCACTCAAATTAGATCGAAAGTCATCTTGTTTGATTCTTACAAGCTCTGGGAGAAAATAAGAGTGGTGATGCATATCATCCCAAGGTTTGTCGGAACCAGTCATGGCTTCGATGATGGCTTCATCTGAAGGCAAAGTCCCATCGAGGCAATCATGTGAACAAGACAGCGAAGTGGCCCACAAGGGCCTAAACACAGGATCCTCCTCGTACGTCGATGAGGGAACAAGATCGGGATCGGTGGAAGAGTTGAGAACATCTTGATATGCAATCTATGTTGTCGATAGTGGCATAGCCATTCCATCATGCAAATGACCTTCACAAGATGAAGTAGGGGAAGGTAGGGTCCACGGATCACTAAAATAAGAAGTGCGGAAAGGAATGGACCTCCTTGTCAAAACGGGTCTACTGGACATGGCATAAACATGATGGCTCAGTGACGAGAAGTCTAAAGTAACCATAAGGGAAGAATACATTCTGACACCGATATTCTCAGTTGTCAGCTGAAAATTTTCGATCACAGGGATCGACTGTCCAAGAGATGCATTAGGACTCTCAAAGGATAATTGATCGATCATCATGATCTTCCCTTCATGAGGAAAAAAAAGAATACAAAATACGGACGACACGACGACGATCATAGAATAAGTCCAATTGCGACCTAGTAACAGGTTATAATCAAGAGGTGCATCAACTACCTATACCTCCACCTCTACTGTCTTTCAACCTAACTGGATTGGAAAGGAAAGGAGAATACCATGAGGGCAGAAGGAATGACCATCAAAAGAAGTCAACATGTTCGATGACTTGGAAAGAATCGGAGAACCGAGAGCTTTCCAAAAAAACAGGGACATCACACACGTAGCAGCGCCTTCATCAACAATCGCACGTTTGATGGTATACTTTGAGTACTCCACATGGATTTGGAAAGCCACATGGTAAGGAAATTGAAGCTTAACAACTATGACGTCAAACTTGATAACCTTTTATCCACTAGGTTCTAGAGATCCTAAAGCAGAGAGTAAGGAATTCCTCTGTGAAGGACACGTTTGGAGTACCTCCAAAGCTGGCATCGCACAAGGGGTTTGACCTAGGTCCTCAACAATAGAGTAGTTATGGGTAGCACTAGCATTCATATTATGGGTAGAGCTCTTGAGTACTCCTTTCGAAATACGAGGCAATGGCTCTGGTTTCTCAATCTGTAAAGTCATCTCCGGAGGAGGAGGAGGAGGAGGATATTCTAGACCAGGAATAGTTTGTTTAGAACTATAATCTCAAGATCAAGTGGCTACATCAATTTTCGCATCAACCATATTGATACATAAAGGGTCGCCATCTTGCGACTGTTGGTTTTGACCACCACCATCCGCATTTCTAGCTTTCAAGGAGCTCGAGGCAAGGTTTGATTATGTGGGAATGGATTTGTCAGCACGACAGACGATTGAGATAATAGCCTCGCAACTTCTGCAAGTTTGGGGCATAAATGAGTAAGGTGATAATGTGTGAAAATCTTACAGGAAAAATTCACCTTACGTCTTTCTCATTTTCCCTCTCCATCATTACTACCCATCTTTTCATTATTATTATTTTCCTTGGGTTTATTACCATTTTTCCCACCCTTACGGTTATTACGTCCTTTCTTATTATTCTCTCCTGGTTGTTGGTTACCATTTGGGTTAGTCAACGATTGTACGGAGTGTACATCTGTTGATTGAGTGGGTTTGGAAGACACGGATGAAGATGGCCCTCCTGCAGATTGGATTAGAGACAATTCTTTCAATCGGTTTGTCACCAGGTCTACAGAATTTACATTGGTGGCACCTAAAAATCCATCGGCATGAGGTCCGGGATTTTTCCTAGGGTCGTAAGTAGACCATGGTGCATTAGGAAGAAGGTGGTATAACTTCCAAACTGAGCATGTATCAAATCTAATTGTTGGGCCCTAAAGATAGCTTCTTCCTCAGTGGTAACCTTGTAAGTAGCAACGTCCTTTGAGATAGGAGCGTGCAAAGACTTAAGAAACCATTCTAAAAGAAAAGTCAAGGGTATAGGGGTCTTAATAAACCTCTTCCATCTACGCCTCTCCTGGATATGGTCCGATATATGAGTGGTTGTTGGCCCTTGACCAAGTTTTGGGAGATACTTGTTCATGCTTGACCATTTTTGGGACTTCGACAGCCTGTTGAAGATGGAGTGCTAGACAAAGCGGAGATTGCGGAATCTCGGCCCACTTTTGGGTCCCTTTTTGGTTTTGGGGAATATGTAATGGGAAAGGGATGTAGGAACGTGGGTTTACCCACACTTAGGCCCACTTTTGTAATGTATAAATAGATATATAGGCATATATCGGAAGATATAGGGATGTATGTGATGTAAGCTAAGTGCTAATAGGTTTTGTAAGTGCTCTATGCATGACTGTAAGAGGTTTGCAGAGCTAAGTGAAAGTCATTGTAAGGAGTTGTGGAAGGCTTTGTGCTATTACGTAAGGAAGAAGGATCTAGTGAGCTACGTAGATATTCTGTCCTATGCGAAGAAGGTTTTTGGTGGCTCTGTGTTGTAACCGATTGAAGATGCTAATAAAGAAGAAGATTTGGTGGACGTAGCCCCAAGGTGGGGGTGAACCACGTAAATTTGTGTGTTATGCTTTGTGCTTCAACTTGATGTGTTTATCCTTTATTTTTCTAAGTACTTTGATATATTTAGGTAGATATACTTATGCTTTGTGCTTATAGAGGTGTGTGAATGTTAGATCTGACATGTATAAATATGCTTAGTAATGATCTACTGGATCTGATCTGTTTTACTGTTGCTAAGTGATGAAATACCTTAGATCTAAGTGAATGTGGCGATGCTCTGTGCTATCTCCGAAGTATAATAAGGGTTGAATATTGAATAATGATCTATGCTAATTACTCTATAAGCAATATAATCACAAATTTGTGTCCCAGCTAAGGTTTCAGACACTTGAGTCCTACAACCACCCCTGCCTCTACCTCGGGTGAGACTTCATCTGCTTTGCAGGTGTTGCCGAAAGGGCCAGTAGTTAGGGATTTTTTGGTGCGCTCTTGAGCGTTGAACCCTAGGTCTACCCCTGTGCCAACAAATGGTTCTGTTGTTGGGACCTGAAACTGTGATTTATGGGAACTAAGAAAGAAGAGGCTTGTGCAAAAGAAATCTTTGTACGTAGATATGTGCCCTAGTGCGCAGTACCCTACTTGGTTTATAAGCTCTGTGCTAAGAAAAGAAGTCTGATATGAAGAAAGAAGGTTGGATCTATAGAGAAGAAGCAGGATCTAAAAGCTTTGTGCTCCAAGGAAGGTAAAAGTGAGAAGTTTTGATTTAAAGAGGTAAGATATGTAAACTTTGTGCTCTGTTAAAGGTAAGAATAGTTAAAGAAGTCTTAGATCTGAAAGATTTGTGCTCTATAAAAGTAAGATAGGTGGAAAATTTTGTTTCTAGAGTATGGATCTAGGTATATCTGATAGGTTTTGTCCTAGTTTGAAATCTAGGGTGTTAATAGATGAAAGAAGGTTTGATATGAATAGATCTGATAAGAATAATTAAAGATATGTTATACATATGCATAGAAAGAATGTTTGGACTAACAAATGGATGAAGGATCCTAGAAAGAATGTGTTGCGGGTTAACTCCTATGATCCTAGTGTGAAGTATAAATGGATCTGGGGACCATTTAAAAGAAACAGAGGATTGACCCTCTATTACAGTTGCAGAAGACTAGGACATTTTGCTAAGGAAAGCCCCAGAAGAAGACCTAGTTGTCTTTGTTGTAAGGCTATGGACCATGAAGTGTTGGATTGCCCTAGAATGATCGCTAAGCTTGAAGGAATGAATCTAAACCAAGAAAACCCTAAGGCAGATCCAGAAAAGGTAGAACCCCAGCAAGAATCAGAGAAAGTATTGATACAAATGAAGGAGACCCTAAATGACCACCGACATGTCAGATTATCAGATATTTTCAAAGAAAAAGAATGCATTGAAGCAAGAATAGTGGACTTCGACATTGATTGTTTTCTTGATGAAGAGACACAAGTGAATATTATCCTAGAAAGAACTTGGGAAGCTATAGGGAAGCCTGCTATGATCCTTCATTAGGAGGAATAGGACTATTCAGAGGGATGTTGGTAAGTTTATGTGGGAGGCTTGCTCAGATATCTACGACTGTCAATGGAACTTCGACAAAGGAATATTTTGAGATTACCAAATGTATTGAAAATAGCGCCCTATCTACCATGTTACTAGGGAAACCTTGGATTGAAAGAGATCAAGCCATACGGAAAGAAGAAGAGGAAGCCTCAGAATATAAAAAACAAGAGTTAAAAGATTTCATGACCAGAAAGATCACTCAATTGATTAAAGAACAGGAAAATGGATCAAAGCTATTTGACCCTAGAGACTTTGATGTTGAAGTTGCAAGACCACTAGAATACCCTCAAAAGATTAAAGTACTTACTCCAGAGGTAGAAGAGATGTTAACCCTGAAATATTCTCAGCAGTGTGTAGTAACTATATCTAAAGAAGATAAGAACCAGAAGGAAAAGAAGAATATTGAGACGAAGCTCATTGGAAAGAAGGCTAGGAAGATAAGTACGAAGAGGGCTATGATTGAAAAATTACAGAAGGTTCCAGAGGGAGCCTCGCAGAAGGAAAATTTGTAGAATTTGAACTTCGTAGAGATATCAGAATAGCGACATAGGTCTCTTCGTCGTGGCGAAGCAATATAGTCGTTGGGGACGATATATTCGTTTGACTGATGCTTCAAATGGCTGGAAAAACATTTATGGCTCACCACCTGACCGATGGACCATGCCATAATGGACAGAACAAGAGTTAATGAAGACTCATACCCATTGCAAGCAATCTATTGTTGAGTTTCCTATTTATCCTATCGCACCATGCACGAAGAACACGTTTTCCAAATCGATAATTTGAGCTCCCAACCTTGGTTAAGATTGTCTAGTGATCATTATGTCCTTACTTTCCATATTATTGTTGTGTCTACATTACTTCATGAACCCGATATTATTAACCCCGAGCGTGTATGTCTGAGGATATTAGCGCACTTGAAGAATCTGTGAAGGAAGTACTCATTGATCTCAGGACCGAGAAAGTCATGTCGGAAAGAAGGATGTCTGCAAGTGTGCAAGCATCATTGACAGGAGGAGTCCAAGATTCTCCATCGACTGCTCATGGAGCAGGAACTTCCAGAATCATGACAGAGACGATAACAAAGCATAGAGACAATCTCTATAATGATAAGTTGATTCCAAGCATCTTACCTGCATATATACCTCCTCTGAGCAACACAGTGAACAGAGATAGCATGCCTAGAGATTTTGACTATGCCTTGATCATTGCGTACCTCCCGAAAGGGATACGCGTAGTTCACACAGACCAGGATAAGATAGAAGCATTGAAATTTAGTGACTTCAACCTTGGAGACCGTAAAGCTTACAGTATGCTCGCCCCGCATAAGTATCTGACTAAGACGAAAGGAAAGAATTCAAAGATTATCCCCCAGCCTTGGACCCATAACCTTGCGTAGTCTACCATGTTTAATGTTATGAATATCTTGCACTTCAGATGACATCAAGAAGTGAACACATGTGTTAAGTTATTATTATCCTGTTACCATGTAGGATATTTATGGATGAACTGATGTATCACAGTGGACCCGGCCTTGATTCATCAGATCACTGGGCTAAGCATGAAAGGCCCTGACCCACATGATGTTTACCCTGGAAAGACTACAAACCAAGCCTTAGCACAGAAGATAAAAGAGACTTATGGAAATGTCGAGAAGAGCACGTGCAGCTACAAGGTAGCCTCTATTCAGAATGGTACAGTACGCCTCGCCTGACAGTTGATCGCAGGAAAGTTAGTTCATAAGAACCGACCAACCCAAGTCACTGGATTCGTAGTAGACCTCGCAAAAAAGTGCACAGAGGGCCTACAGACGAATTGCGTGTGGTACTTGGTAAACCAATTGGAGCTCAACTGCAGAGAAGCCTAGGACCAAGGATATGAGTTCCATTTCAGTTGGCTCCTGATCTTGGTTGCTTTCATTGCGTGGGAGATGTCGGAAGGTGTGACCTTCCTAGACATCGAACCATTTGAATCGTCCGCCAAGAATTTCAGTACCCTGTGGTACTCGAATGATATGAATAAACAATGGTATTCAAATGTCATGTTTCATTCATATTATAATCAGTTGAAAGTAGTTATCCAGTCTACACCATGCATCACTCTTAACACCCTCTACAGGTTTCGGCCCCTGATGAAGTTTAGTGCAAATAGACACTTTATCTACATCACAGCATGCGCTGACAAGCACAAGCAACAATTACAATCCTATTATAGATTAACAGAAGAAGATCTGGAGGAGATCACAAAGGAATGGTCGGCAGACCTCCTTTTTCCAGCTGACCCTGCGAACATATTTGATGTAGACAGTCCAGAAACTGCACAGGATCTACCCGGACCTAGCATGCGACAGAATATTAGTGAAGTGAAAGACTTAAGTAGTGGCTCGGTGAAGACTAATTCCATCACACCAGAGCAAGAGGGTGATGGTGAAGAATTAGAAGAAGTCAAACAGAATCACAGAGACGAAGCAGAGATTTTGAAGAAGAGGAAGGGTTCACCTCAGAAACCTTCTTCCCGGAAGAATTCCAAAGATCCCATGACTAAGCTACAGACCACACTGACCCCAGATGACTTCAATTTCATCATTGCAGACCTGAACAATGTTGCGCTGGAGATAGTAGAGACACAGGAGGTGAAGAAGGAGCAGATGTATAATCGTATTGAGATAGAGCTCCAAGGGGTGCAGTAGGCACTACAATCTAGCAGCACAGTCTCCACTGCACCTATGACAGTAGGAACACTAGAACCAGGGGATGATCCAGCTCAACTCCACCGGATTGTTGATACAGTCGAATCTCTCCTTCGATGGGCTCAAGAAGAAACAATGCAAGCCACTCAAGATTTAACACAGGTATAGGGAGTTCTTATGGAGCAGCGCAGCACGTCAGAATGAGAAAAGATTGCTCTCCAAGCAAAATGGGATGTAGAGAAAGCAGAGCTGCAGCAAAGCAAGGAACAGTTGCTCGTAGAGAAACTCGAGATAAAGAAACTGGTCAATAGAGCACTTCACTTTGTGACTGTCGTAGAAGTACAGACAAAAGAACGGGTTCCACAATAGGTGGCACAACTGGAAGGAGTAATTCAGAAGCTCCAGCAGTGCATTGCAGATCTCGAGCTTCACGCAGTACTTGAGACCCCTTAGGAGATTAGAGACCAAAGAGAAATAATTTCCCGCAACACAATTGACAGACTGAAAGCTCTTGCCTTGGAGTGCAAGCATTTGAGTAGCCACAGCACCTAGACATATGAGAACCTCACCAAAAACCCAGAGTTATATAAACTTGATTCGCAGCTACAGGAGGCAAAGTATGAAGCTAAAAAGCTACAAATGAAGCTCAAGGCCCTGTCACCCATAGAAAGAATGAAGATATCTCATGAATAGCACTCGGCCTAGTAGCAGATCCATACGATCCATAGCAAAGTGATGGAAGTGACTCAACGACTTCAACTGGTGCAAGATAAGGCATGTCAGTTGTTCACAAAGGTTGAAATCCAAGGAGAAGAGCTAGAACAGGTTGTGAGTGCAACAGAATAGTGCCTAGAGGGACCCATCAATGATGCACTCATCCATGATTTTGTCGAGAAAGAGGTCGTAGCACAACAGCAGGTCGAAGCAGCTCAAGCCAAGCTCAAGGAATTCGAGGCAGAATTGATCAGACTAGAGTGACTCGGGGAGAGTCACAGGTGAGTGTTGGGGGCCTATTGGCCCTTGACCAAGTTTTGGGAGATACTTGGTCATGCTTGACCATTTTTGGGACTTTGACAGCCTATCGAAGATGGATCACCAGACGAAGAGGAGATTGTCAAATCTCGGCCCACTTTTGGGTCCCTTTTGGGTTTTTGGGAATATGTAATGAGAAAGGGATGTCATCCTGTGGGTTTACCCACGCTTAGGCCCACTTTTGTAATGTATAAATAGATATCTAGGCATCTATCGGAAGATATAGGGATGTATGTGATGTAAGCTAAGTAATAATAGATTTTGTAAGTGCTTTGTGCATGATTGTAAGAGGCTTGCAGAGCTAAGTGAAATTCGTTGTAAGGAGTTGTGGAAGGCTTTGTGATGTTACGTAAGGAAGAAGGATCTAGTGAGCTACGCAGATATTTTGTCCTATGCGAAGAAGGTTTTTGGTGGCTCTATGATGTAACCGATTGAAGACACTAATAAAGAAGAAGAGTTGGTGGACGTAGCTCCAGGGTGGGGGTGAACCACGTAAATCTATGTGTTATGATTTTTTCTTCGACTTGATGTGTTTATCCTTTATTTTGCTAAGTGCTTTGATATATTTAGGTAGATCTACTTATGCTTTGTTCTTATAGAAGTGTGTGAATGTTAGATCTGACATGTATGAAGATGCTTAGTGTTGATCTACCAGATCTTATCTGTTTACTGTTGCTAAGTGTTGAAATACCTTAGATCTAAGTGAATCTTTCGATGCTTTATGCTATCTGTGAAGTATAATAAGGGTTGAATATTGGTGAATGATCTATGCTAAGTACTCTATAAGCGATATAATCACAGATCTGTGTCCCAGCTAAGGTTGCAGACACTTGAGTCATGCAACCACCCCTGCCTCTACCTCAGGTGAGAATTCATCTACTTCACAGGTGTTGTCGAAAGGGTTGGTAGTAAGGGCTTTATTGGTGCACTCTTGAGCGTTGAACCCTGGGTTTGCCCCTGTGCCAACAGTGGCGGTATCCTGGCGTAAATTCGACAACAGTTCTAGGCAAACATCATAATGAATAGGCAACTGTAAGTGGTTAAGAAAGACCATAACCAACTGACTAAAACTCCCATATGCTCCCCTAGGTAGCTCAATATACCATTTCGCAACAACTTTGATAAAGGTGTGCTGAAATAATCTCAAACAAATAGAATCGTCATTAAGGGAGTTTGATGAGCACCAAAGGTGAAAGGTGGTGATGTGATCACTAGGATCCTCTCCATTTGTACCCTCAAACTTTGGGATGTCTAAAGGAAGCTTGGTGATCCATGTGGATATCGGTGGCCACCCACCTTTTCCGACTGGCCCAAAATAGTTTTCTGGCAATTTTGGCAATTTACTATTTTTAGCAGTTTTTAACTTCCAGGTCCAATTTGAGGGCCCAAATGAAGGTTTTTCGAGATTGAGGTTCTCAATGATATCCTATAGCATCATTGATCTCCCAAAATGAATCTCCTCAATGATACCTTTCCAACGAACTATCATACACCTAAAACGAAGATTGTGTGCAAAAGTTACGACCCCGGGAAGTTAATGTACTAACTTACCCAAACGGGGCCCACATGGTTTTTGGCGCTTCATCTCCTAGGGTTAGGTTTTTGGATGTCTAGGGTTTTTGAATTCTCGTTTATTGTAAAAGGGCCTTCAAAGCCTCATTGTAATCATCTTCTTACGAATGCGAGTAGCCGTCACATCTCTTCTTAGAGATAAGCTGCCACCATTCTAGCAAGTCTTCACTCTGTATTTTTACAGTCTCTGTGCATTTCTTTGATTAATAGAAACCATGTATTACTGTATATCTGTGTTTATGGTTGCATATCTAATACATTTCTGTTATATTGTTGAATATCTGCAATATCTCTGTGCATTTCTTTATTATATCTTTGCTCTCATTTCATGCCGAAAATAATCCGGATCATTTGGTGGGGATGGGGGGCCATGTAGGATCATGACTCACAGGGTCATTCATTAACTTAGACAAATCTGGCAGATTAAGCGTGGCCAGAAAAGGGAGACGGGGTTGCGACATCTGGTCCCAACCTCTCGGGAAATATTGTGCTTGCGGATTTGCAGTCCATCCAGGGTTCTCGTAAACACCATGGCCTTGTCCATCCAGGGTTCTCGTAAACACCATGGCCTTGTCCATCATTATAATGCCTTCCTCCAGGCTGATTCATATAAGGTTGGTTGGGCATCATTCCAGCAGGAATGTTTTGTTGAGGGTTATAGAAATTTCCCCCAACCGGATTAAATCTGGGTTGGGGGTTTCCCATAGCGTGAAACTGACCTCCCCCGGGTTTGAATCTGGAGGATAGAGGTGGATTCGTCATGCCAAATGTATTGGTCGGAATTTGCACTGAGGAGGTGGAGTTGTAGAACGGAACTTGAGTCGAAGCTTGTCCGCCAAGTTGGTTATTCCACCTAGAAGTAGGAGGATTGGACCCAGGGTTAAAAGTATGGATTCCTCCCATATTAGGAGTCATTTTAGGGATTTGAGATCCACTAAACAAAAAATGAGTGTAGGGAGGTGTACTGCCCCCAAGCCCAATGCTAGCATTAAGGCCAGCAGTTGGGATGGAGTTCGAAAACTGTGAAGTGAAGTTGGGCATACCATAAGAAAATGGACTAGAATCCATAGGGATGGACTAAACATTATAGCTCGGTGAGTGACCAAGAGACCCAAGAGGGTTCGAGGCAAGAGATTGAGCATTTACTATAGGTCGGGCCATAGTAATGATAGGTACCTCTGGCACTACAACCATAAAGGTTGCAGGATTCAAAGGGGTTCCATTAACTATAGTAGGTATGGGAGTCAAAGGGATCCCAGTGTTCTGAAGACCAGATTCAGTACTCATCCTTGTAGAATCACAAGTCTGAACAGTGGATGTGTGTGTACCACTCCTAATAACTCTACACCTTTTAGAAGGAAAAGACTCAAAATCTAGTGGTAACTGTAAAAAGCGACGAGACCGGCGGGGAGGCTGGTATGACTCCACGATGACTTAAGACTCTAAATATAAAATTATATATATCCTAAGTCCAACTAGTAATCAAAGAGAACACCAAAAGTCAAACGGACAATATACATGCAAATAGGGTAAAGTGGTTGAGTGGCCTCCCTCCCTAAAGAAGGTATGTCTCACCGAAGAGGGGCCTGAGACTCCCTGCTAAAGATCGGAGGTAACAAAATCAGTTATAAGGGCCCTCGCGGGCTTAACAACTAGTTGGTCAAATCCCCCTAGAGAGGTAATCCTCCATCAAGGTTGTGTGTTGTCTTATCCTTATCTGACTCGGGGTACCTGCAGAATAACCCCTGCAAGTAACCTATGAGACACCTAAGTCAAGAAACTAATAAACCATTATATAATCGATGCACAGGCGAGCAGGTGTAAGTCAGTTCCACCATATGGGTTGGGTAGCAAAGCCCGAAACCTTGAAATCATTGCCTCTCACAGAGGAAAGGGCACTAACAAGATCCCTATATATGAATAGATCTCTAGAAATATCTTTGACGCTAGGAAGGTATCGGGGGAAATCCCTTCAACAAACTTTGCGCAACCTCGTGATTAACTCTGGTGTGAGCAGAGCCTCCTGATATTACCAATTATACAATGGATTTCTCCACTCCCTTACTCAGACACATATGTTTATTTAATTGCCTTGGATAAGTTTACTCACAAAATTCTATTCCAAGGCACTAAATCCTAGGCTAGTTTGTGCACCCTAGAAAATAAAATCATTACTAATAAATTTTAAATTATAGCATTGATTTTATGGCCATGATTACTCAAAAAGGTGTGGTAATGAAAATCATGGTGTTATGAATCTGAACGAAAAGTAAATATGAAAATAATGCAAAGTCCTAACTTTAACTTTCAATGAATGATATGCTTCTAAAAATGATGCAATTTTCATATTCAACTCTGCAATTCAAAAGTAAAAATGCAATCTTTCACTATATGCACTAAGCTAATGATAAGGGCTCAAAAGACAAAAAATTCCAAGCAATGAAAAATGCCTATTTTTTTTGTATTTTCAATATATAGAAACTGAAAATGCATGGACTAAAAAGTAACTTGATATATAGCCCTACTGTGTATAAAAAAGATATAACTCAAGCAGGATGTCAAGCAACAAAACACCCATCCCAATGTACAAGGACAATAAAAATGAAAAGATGAAGAGAAAGACTTCGCCCAGAAATTCAACCAAAATAGGGTTTCATGACATCCCACAAGCACTCAACGGGCACTACAGAGGCCTAAGAAGGCTCAACAAGCATCAAATCCTACCCAGCAAACACCAGACCAAGAAAACAGGCAAGGAAAATAGGTGTATGTAACTATTTAGGCAAAAAGAGCATATATACACAGCTTGCAGTGAGACAACCTACGTATGTACGTGATTGTCAAGGAAAAAAGGTGCGTATATGCTTAAAAACAAGGCCATACAAGGGAGAAAGGATGAAAACTCAGACCCAGAGTGAATAGGAGTTTTCAAGCAATGATACGACAAGAACCACAATAGAAATGAGAGAAATCTAAGGAGAAAGTACTTCAAACCCTAAGAAAGAAGATTCATACCCAGTATGGTCACCAATTATGTTACAAGGAAAATCTCTCTATGGCTAGGGTGAACCACAACAGATGGATGTGACTGAAAAAATCAACTCTATCCCCAAAAACATGCTATATAAACCAATGTGCAAGCGAGATAAGAAAGGGACCTACCTCGTCCAGATGTTTGATGACTTCCACCATTGAGCACTTTGACCCAAAGCTTTATACCTGCAACAAGTTCTCAACGAACAAGTAGAGAAAGCATATAGTGATAATATAAAATGTTAGCACAATAGATAGAATAATCCATTAATATACAAAACAAACATGTCCATGGATAATAACTCATATATTTGTCAGATATCAATTGGACGAGAAGAGAGTATTTCTATTAATAAATGATCAGTAGAAGTGAAAATATTACAGACTTCCATGTTGGCACGGTTCGGAACCGAGAAACCAAGTTCCTTCCAGCTAGGCCTCCACCACTTCAATCCTCCACCAAAGGCAAGCTCATATAAGGGAGATAATGATGTTCTCCATCAATAAGGGAAGATCTTGGGGGCTGAACATTATGTTCAGACTTAAAGGACAAAGGGATGCAGACTCAATATGAAGTGATAATTTCTCCAGAGTAACTTTGCTCTCAAAGTTGAATTCTCTCATTTTTTCATAGCTAGGAATTGGCCTCTTTATAACCTTCAAAATGCAACTGAAGGGCCAAGACAAAACGTTTCCAGTATATGGAAGGCCAAGGATCAGAGATCTCTTGTCGTGACATGGAAACCCGACATTTAATTTTGATTTTTTGGCACAAATCCCGATGTACGCAAGCTGTAGTGGAGAAGCCTGTGTATACGCTTGTTGTATAGTGTGCAAGATGCGTACAAGTGGAAATTTTTTTATTTTTGTCTCTGGATTTAGTCAACGGGGAAGATAATTTTGCATAAGGAAACGGAATAAGGCCCTCTCTGGAAGATTGCATAGGGTGAGGCAAATCTTTCTCTAACAAATGTCACCCCATCTTGCAAAGCTATTGGTGATATGGCCTGTGTGTCCACCGTGTTGTCTCAAAAGTTTCTCACCTGATGTTGGTGGTCAACTTCAGTCTTCTTGTGTTGATTCCATAGAGCAAACCCTTGATTAATCAAAGCTCATTTTTAATATATGGATCCAGTTATATCATGTCAGTATATTGTTGACTGTTATGAGTTGGTAGGGTCTTGTCGACAGTGGTTGATTGTTGTCCCGTCTTTGTTGATAACATTGACAGTGGTTTTGGTTATTGGTATCTAGTCACTGCATTGTTTATTATAACAGTCAAATCAATAGCTCAACATGGTTAATTGGTTGATTTGGGAAATGGGATTGGATAAACAGTCGTTGTCTCTTATGTTGTAACAATTGGATTGTTAACCCATCATTAGTTTATAGTTGATTAAGTCACGGAGATGTTTCGTGCGTGATGTGTTGGTATGTGTGGGTTTTCTACAACATGTTTAAGTTGAAATGGTGGTTGTTGTTACTATGTGTTTTAATTGCCAATCGGGAGTATTGCAATTTAAAATCGTGATAGTTGTGACTTGGCTATCCACTTTATATGTTATGGATATCGTTGATTACACCATCAGATATGGGCATGGATTTTATAACAGTAAGATTTCATTTGCAATTTGATTATTAAATTGAATAGAGGAATGGAATCGGGCACAATTTTTGTGTCTGTGTTTGATTGAGGAAATAATTCATGGATAGTGGTTGATGTATTAATGTTGAACAGAGTGGAAACAAGTGACTGTGTGTTCATTTGAAAATTGTTTTAAACATTAAATGGGACAAATAAGAAGAAACATAACTCTTATACAGATTGTTTTGGAAGGCACATTTTTTTGAGTTTGATGACATTGTGTTAGAAATTTAATTGTGAATAGTGAGCAATTTAATACACATAAATGATTAAATTATACACAGTAGTTGTTTAATTGATCACAATGATTATTTGGTGAGTGTTGGATCTTTTGCATTTAATATAAAATGGTTTTATGGGTTACTTAATTAATTTTATGAACAGTATCTGCTCTCTTTCCCTACCATTATTCCACTTTTCGCTCATTACAATCCCCTCGCCTTCCCATATTTGTTACTCACTCCCTGTTCCTAAAATTTAATTACAGTTGAGAGGATCTTTGTGTTGTGACAGTTTAAGATCACAGGGATGGATTACAGTAATATGTTCTATGGTTTACATTTCAATTGATTGTTTTTGTCAGTGATCAGTAACCATGTTCTTTTTCCCCTCATTTTAACATTTTTCGCTCAATACAAACCCCTCGCATATCCCATAACTTTTGTTCACCCCCTGCTCATTGACAATGGTTAAACAATTTGTATGGATTGGATTGCATGAGTCTGATATGTTACTAAGACAAAATTTATTTCATATTTTAAAAGAGTTGTCATGTATGGTTGTTAAAGAAAATACTTTCTAATCAATCATGCATACAGGAATGAGCTTCTTCAGCCAAGGTATCCATTGCAGAGGTAACCGAGGAAGAGGTGTTTGGAACAGGGGCCCAAGAAGGGAAAGATTCTCCATTCACTTTGATGTTGACTTGCAAGAGTTAGGCCAGCTATTTCAGGCTAGGTTTTTCAATTGGATTGGGCAAGGAATGGTCCAACATAGCCCTGAAAGGCCTCCCTTCCAAGCTCCACAATCCCCTGGTATTCCCATGCCCCCTCATGTCTCATTACAACCCGAGGTTCCTGAAAATGATGGATGGAAAGATATTGTCCACCCGGTAGTCTCCCAACATTGTGGCTGGCCCAATTTGTCTTTACCTGCTCTCCCGCCTATCAATCAGATTTTCCAAGACGCCCCTATCCACTGACCATGCCCCCGACAAAGGAAAATCCACTAGTGCCCCTTCCTCACCCTCCAATGGTTCTGATAAATGTGTGTCCTCCCGAATGCATTTGAGGGACGATTGTCCTCATGTGATCAGTGAGATTAGGCCTAAAGGCTCAGCACAACCAAAGGAAAATTCAGAGAGAGCAAAAGGTGATAGCAACAACAAGGGAAAGATTGCATCTCAGAGTGGAAAATATGGATTTTAAGTTTTATTTTACTTATTGTTGATGACAGTTGATTTCAGAAGTTTTGGACAGCATGTTTTTTCGGATATATGAGTAATATATTTCTTTTTAAATAATTTCAAATATCAATGAGATAAATTGTCAAACATGAATGTGATGATGGGAGTCACAAGGAGGGATTTTTTTGTTTAATTAACTAGTTATGTTATGATTTTTAAGAGTTAAAGGGGAGTCACAAGGGGTCCCACCTACTAGTTATTAATTATTTAAAACCCTTATTATGATTTATTACTTTTCCCCTTAACTAAAAAGTTGGTTGAGTTCTTAGTTAATTTAACTAATGAAGTAGTTAAACTACTTCAAGCAACTCTAATTTGCTTAAAGGCAACAAAAAGGGGATGAACAAAAGGAGAATAGATTGAGAAGCATACTAAGGTTTGCTCTTTGAGTTTGTGTTGAGATAGTTCAGTTTTCATTCATTCCTTAATTTATCACAAGCCTAATTCTTTTTTATGATAGCAGGGTATTATTGTAGACAACAAGATTTAGGGTTGAATTACATCATTCAGACACTTGTTTTTCAGAGGTGTTGATCTATCTTTGATAGTCTGTGTAGACTTGTCTTTTTTTTAATTAGTTTTCATCACTGACAAAGGCTATTGTGTGGAGTCAAGAGGGCAGAAATCTGTGGCAAGTTGATCCAGCTTTTAGAGTTCATTTTTTTATTTTTTGTCAGAAGTCATTTTGTATGTTTCATCGGGGACGTCTAAGTTTTACTTTGGTCCAAAACTTCTTCACGAAATTTTGTAAAGAGAGTGACTCTTTGATGAATTGGAATGAAATAAAGGATTTCTTTATGTATTATCTGTCTTGATTATTGACTTGGTGTCTTTACTTTTGTCTCTATGTTTATTTCAGCAATTGTTACAGTGCCAGAGAAAAGATATTTTGTAAAATACCAGAAACTACCATCGTTGTCCTAGATTTTTCAGATCCATAAGATGTCATGATCATCAATACTAGGAACAAAACCTATGCTTCCAAAGGCAAATTTTACCATCCCCACAATTCTTCTAGCCCGAGCTCACCCTCACCCGTTGTGACTGTTCAGGTTCCTAAGGTGCCTGACAGTCAAGGAAAAACTTCCCCTCTCCCCTCTTCCAAGTACAATATCTTGAATCATTTGGCCAACATCAAAGCAGATGCAACCCTTCTGGACATGGTCGTCATCCCTGAACAACAGATGCATCTGAAACAATTCATGGAAGGAAAAGCTTATGTTGTAGAAAATCTTTCTGAAGAGGTAAATGAAGAGGATTCATCTGTAAATATAGTAGGTGTACATAAATTTAGATACTCTGTAAAAAAAATCCCCCTTTTTATATTTATGTAAAGATTATGGATAAGATCGCCCATTGTTGCCTCATTGATGGTGGTTCGAGCCCAAGTGTGATGTCGAAGATTATTATGGAAGAGCTAGGCTTGTCTTGTGCAAACGAGAATGCCAGAAACGTGCTCTCTTATAATAGTCTACAACAAATGACCATAGGTGATATTAAAGATGTGACCTTAGTTTTGTGTGCACATCCTGAAATAAGGACAACCCTTAGCATTCAGGTAATTGATATGCCAGTAAGCAATTAATCAATCATCTTGGGAATAGATTGGCAAGTGTTGATGGGTGGATACCTCTCACTTGATGGGACACATTTATTTGTTCCTCGGAATGGTAAAAACATTATAGTCCTTATAGAGGGAAGGATTTCACCTTACATAAAGAGTGTCCCACAACCTAATGTGAACTATATCAAAGAGGAAATAGGAGTGTATTCCATCTTTGCTGAGGAGGATAATAGTCCCTTTGAACAAATCGATTTAGATGATGGTATGTGGCACATGCACTTTGATGGTTCATGCTCTAATGAAGGTAATGGAGTTGGCATTATCTTGATTTCTCCTGTAGGGAAAATTCATAACTTGTCTTACAGGTTGGAGTTTGCTTGCATGAACAATTGTTATACATTATTTTGGTCACCGTAATGATGATCTCACAAACATATGTTCAGGCTCCCAAACATGACTTTTTTCCTAAGAAAAGAAACTTATTTCCACCTCTACAATGCTGCTTTTTAGAAAGGTTCTGCAGGGTGTACATATTACACAATGCGTAAATCTATCATTTCCGCAAGCTGCTCTATGGCTGGCCCGCGGGATTTCAGTAGGCTACTATATAGGCAGGGTGTGGCGGCGTTCCTAAGCTAAAAGAGGAAAGAGGTTTCACGAAGTTTCTAGAAGGGGACTCTTTTAGAATATGAGGTGACGTCTGTATGGTTGCGATCCTACTGGTTCTTCTGATTTGGTGGGATCATCCTCATCCCTTTAACTACTTCACCTTCTCCTATATAATCATGGGCTTCTCTGATCTAGATTTTATGAGCAAAACAAAATGACTACAGATTATTACCAAATGCTTAACACGGAATAACAGAGATATAGTAAAATTGGTTTTCTATTCAATAAGGAAATAAGATGAAACTGTAAAATGCAGCGGAAAACAAGCTTGCTGGAATGGTGGCGACTTATCTCTGAGAAGAGATGTGATGGCTGCGCTCATTCACAAGAAGATGATTACAATGAGGCTCTCAAGGCATTTTTACAATAAACAAGAGTTTCAAAAACCCTAAATATATAAAAACCTAACCCTAGGAGATGAAGCGCCAAAAGTCATGTGGGCCCCGTTTGGGTAAGTCAGTGCATCAACTTCTCGGGGTCGTAACTTTTGCATACGATCTTCATTTTAGGTGTATGATAGCACATTGGAAATATCTATTAGAGGACTATGATGAAATTTTGCAAGTGCGACATACCCCAAAAAACGTCGTTTAGGGCCTCAAAACGACTCTGAAAGTTCAGGACACGAAAAACTGCTAAAAATAGTAAATTATCAAAATTGCTAGAAAGTTGTTTTGAGCCAGCTAGAAAAGGTGGTAAGCCACCGATATCCACCTAGATCAATCCTCCATCCTTAGGAAGCAATGGTCTCCATTGCATTGAGTTCCCCCATCAGATGAGGAAATTTCTGCTGAATTTGGCCCCAGGTGAGCCACTTGCCTTGGTGCAGGAGCTGCCCTGCTTTGACGACTCGATAAAGCTGGATCCTTTGTTGTTGAGTGCCCTTGATCTATGTGTCCACAATATGATCAGTGGATGATTGTTGTATGTAGTCGGGGTTGAGCTCTGTTGGTGTCAGTTGTTCTGCTACGTCTGAGGTGTCCAATAATGGTGGGAAATAAGGCTGAAGGAGGTCCACGTTGAACATTGGGTGCAGGCCAAGGAAAGGAAGATTGTTGAGCACAAAAGCATTATCCCCCACAGCCTTGGTGATGGTGTATGGCCCATATCGGAGTGGGAAAAACTTCCGATGGGGTCATGTAAGGCGTTCTTTATGTAAGTGCAACCAAACTTTGTCGCCCACCTGAAACTTATGTGGAACCCGATGTTGATCATGGCGCTACTTGTACTTGTCATTAGACTTCTGTAGGATATCCTGAACCTGTTGGTGGATGTGATGGATCCTCTCAATGAATCGGGTGGCTTTGTCAGCCTCAGTTGGAGTAGGAGAGGAGTCGGTCCAGGTTACCGCAAGGGGAAGTGCAACATCTATGGGACCCAATGGTTGGAATCCCAACCCCACCTGAAAGGGGTTGTGGCCGGTTGAGCTATGCAGGGCTCGGTTGTAGCTATGTTGGACATAGGGAAGACTCTCAACCCATGTGTGAGGGTGCTTGGAATTATACATGTGCAGGATATGCACAATCATTCGATTTACGACCTCAGTTTGGCCATCTGTCTGCGGGTGGAAGGCCGTGGATTTGGTGAGCTTGGTGTCAAGCAGTGACCAGAGACTCGACCAGAATGTGCTAAGAAATCAAATGTCCTGATCTAAGACAATTATTTGTGGGATTCCAAAATGTACCTAGACTCGTTCAAAGAAGAGATTGGCAGTGGCTTCTGCTGTGATGCTCTTCTTGCAAGCAACCAGAATCGCCATCTTAGAAAAGCGATCGACAACCACAAAAACATAGTCATTTCCCCGCTTGGTGGACGGGAGGCCCAACATGTAGTCCATTGAGATGGATTCCCATGGTCTGTCAAGAGTAGGAAGAGGGGTGTACATGCCCTATTTCTTAATTGTTGGTTTGGCAATAGCGCAAGCAGTGCAAGACCTAATATACTTGCTAACCTCCTGTTGAAGTTTCGACCAGTAGAAATGTTTTTGTAGCATCTCCATTGTCTTTTCGACACTGAAGTGTCCTGCCACCCGACTGTAGTGGGCTTCCTAGATCAACTTTGGTCGCTCACTTGAGGGAACACATATATGGCCCAGACAACACAACAACCCATCCTGAAGATGGAAATTATCGACAACTGCCTTTGCACCCAACATTTGGTAGGTGGTGGCAAAGTCCGGGTCTATCTCATAGAGTTGGGGCCATCCAGAGGTCTCATGGCCACAGGAGTCTAGCATTGTGGTGAGTGTCGCGACTGGTGGTCTGATGAGGCAATCAACAACACGGTTGGTGCTTTCTGTTTTATACTTGATGTTGAGGTGGAATTGAGGCAAGTATGTGGACCATTTTTTATGGTGGTCATTCTGCAATTTTCCTTGTGTCTGCATGAACTGCAGTGGCTTATGATCAGTTTGGATGACTATCTCCCTCCCAAGAATGTAATGTCTCCACTGTCTCCACTGGCAGCAAGCTTGGACAATGGAGTACATTTCTTTGTCGTAAGTAGGGTACTTATGGACAGCATCTGATAGTGTCGCACTATGATAGGCCACGGGGTGGCCATGCTGCATGAGAATGGCACCCACAGCATAGTCTGAAGCATCAGTCTCAATCTCAAAGGTTGTTACAGGTCTGGTAGTGAAATTACTGGGGCTGAGCACAAGCGCTACTTCAAATCATCGAACACTTGTTGTTGGGGCTGGCCCCATGCAAATTTTGTCTTACCACCACCTCTGGTTATTTGGCTGAGGGCCCATGAAATATGGGAGAATCCCAACACAAACCTGCGGTAGAAATTGGCAAGGCCCAAGAAGCTCCAAAGCTCAGTGAGTGTGGTTGGGGCTGGCCAGTCATGGATGACTTGGATCTTGGCTGGATCCACATGTACACCATGTTGATCAATGATGTAGCCTAGGTAATGGACCCTGTCCATGCTAAAGGAGCATTTTTCCAAGTTGGCATATAGCTTGTGTTGTCGTAGAGTGTGCAGAACCTACTGAATATGCTGCAAGTGTTCGGCCCAAGTCTTGTTGTAAATGAGAATGTCATCAAGATACACCACTACAAAAGTATTGGTGAATGGTTGCAGGATATCATCCATCATACTCATGAAAGTGGTTGGAGCGTTTTTCAGACCAAAGGGCATGACCAACCATTCAAAAAGGCCTTCCTTTGACTTGAAGGTGGTCTTCCATACATCTATCTGTTCTATCGGGACCTAGTGGTAGCCAGAATTCATATCAATCTTACTGAAGTATTTGGCCCCCATGAGTTGATCAAGGAGGTCATTGATTCAGGGAATTGGGTACCGGTTTAAGACTGTTATTTTATTCAGAGCCCGATAATCAATGCAAAGTGGCCAGGTTCCATCTTTCTTCTGTACCAGCACAATCGGGCTCCCGCAAGGTGATGAGCTAGGACGGATGTGCCCCTTGTGGAGCAATTCTTGAATCTATTGCTTGATCTCCTCATTCTCTAACAGAGAGTGATGATAGACTGGCCCATTGGGAAGCGGTGCATCGGGGGTCATATCGATGGGGTGCTTGACCTGGTAGTGCAGAGGTACCCCGGTAGGCAAGGAGAAGATATCCGAGTATTCTTCCATGACCTTATCTACTTTCTTCTGCTGTGTGGAGAGGTCGGCCGCAGAGACCCTGGATGTGGCTGTGATTTTTCTCTCATTCTGAGAGCAGATCATGAAGAAGACAAACTTCCCCATCTGAGAGATCACCTTCCTGCATTGCTTAGCAGAGATCAAGGAAATAGCACTAGGTGGGATAGCCTCGGGTATCCTGTACAATTTCCTATTCAAAGTAATAATAACACTACAAGGCCTAGACTCATATACAGCATGACATTTCCTAAATAAGGTTGGCCCAAAAGAACATCACAAACTTTGAGAGGAGCAACATCACACAATACGTCATCTTTGAAGGGCTTGATGTCGTACGACAGTCGACACTGTTGGCTGACGCGGAGATCGCTTCCTTCGCGGAGCCATCCAATGGTGTAGGGTTGTGGGTGCGGCGTTGTCAGCAGGGTCAGCCGCTTGACAACCTCTGCTGAGATGAGGTTCTTCTAGCTACCACTATCAACAATGAAGTGTAGTGGGGTTCCTTTTACACACCTATGGGAATGGAAGAGGCTCTCTCCTTCTTCTGGCTCGTCCGATTCACCATGCTGGAGCTTGGTGGTAGCAACGGTGGCACTGGGTTCCGCGTCAATGATCCATATTCCCCTTTTTGGTTCTGAATCAGAGTTAGAACCCACATATGATTCAGAGGCTTTCACTTCAGCCACCAGTGTCTTCTTTGAGTGATAGTCAGGAGTGTTATGCCAAGGGCTCTTATGGAAGTCACACCACTTCCTGATATCTTTCTTTGTCTTTTCGGTGTCCTTATTTGCTTACAGCTTGGACTGCTTGTCCTCATACTGTGCATATTTTCTCTATCCTTTGTTCTGTGGGTTGGGGCCACCCTTTCCTATCTTTTTTTGTGAGGGGTTCCCCGACCCAAATTGTCGCGTCTTTTGTTTGAGCTTCTGCTCGATTTTGACGGCATATCGGTAGGCCACGCCCAAGGATTAGATGTCTAGAAATTCCATTTCAGTCTGGATGTATCTATGCAAAGCCCCGTGATACTTGAGCACCAGATGTCTCTCCAAATCTTTGATACCCAACTTGGTGCGCAAGGTATGGAAGATATTTGTGAAATCTGGCACTGCTTGGTCTCTTTCTTGCCGCAGTGTGGTCCATTTGGTATACAAGTCGTCATAACTTCTAATGGGGTAGTATTGTTCCTTAATAGAATCCCTGAAGGATTCCCAAGTGGTCGTGACTATAAATAATGAAGGCTCCTCTATTTCCTTTTGCTCAGAGAAAGTTTCCCACCAATCTTTGACATGGGGAACAGCTTTGAGGAGCACAAAAGTAATATTTTCTCTATTTGAAAAGTTATGGATAGAGAAATACAATTCTAGTAGATTCAACCACTTGTCTACAGCATATGTGTCTATCTAACCTTCAAATATAGGAATATCAAAGTTTATTTGTACCTTGAAGTGGGTGGTGCCTCCGCTCGAAGAAGATGCATCGCCTGTTGGTAGTCGTCGAAGGATTTGCGCGAAATTATCCATCATCTCTTTCCTATGTTGCATGAGGGCTTCCTCAATCAACAGTTTGAAAGGATCTCCTGTCCCATCATCTTTCTTTTCTCCTTCCATGAGAGTTCGCTTGGGTGTGTGAGAGATTTTGTCGTCAAGAGAAACAAGCTCGAGACCCAAATCTTTGTACTTCGACCTCGTTGGGGACATGCATTAAGACGAAAAGGAGCAGACCGCTCTGATACCACTGATCCAGATTTTATGAGTAGAATGAAATGACTACAGATTATTACCAAATGCTTAACACGGAATAACAGAGATACAGTAAAACTGGTTTTCTATTCAATAAGGAAATAAGATGAAACTGTAAAATGCAGCAAAAAACAAGCTTGTTGGAATGGTGGCGACTTATCTCTGAGAAGAGATGTGACGGCTCCGCTCATTCGCAAGAAGATGATTACAATGAGTCTCTCAAGTCCTTTTTACAATAAACAGGAGTTTCAAAAACCCTAAACATCCAAAAACCTAACCCTAGGAGATGAAGCGCCAAAAGTCATGTGGGCCTCGTTTGGGTAAGTGAGTACATCAACTTCTCGGGGCCGTAATTTTTGCATACAATATCCGTTTTAGGTGTATGATATCCCATTGGAAACATCTATCTGAGGACTATGATGAAATTTTCCAATCGCAATATACCCCAAAAAACGTCGTTTAGGGCCTCAAAATGGCTCCGGAAGTTCAGGACCCGAAAAACTGCTAAAAATAGTAAATTATCAAAATTGCTAGAAAGTTGTTTTGAGCCAGCTGGAAAAGATGGGTGGCCACCGATATCCACTTGGATCAATCCTCCATCCTTAGGAAATAATGGTCTCCATTGCATTGAGTTCCCCCATCAGATGAGGAAATTTCTGCTGAATTTGGCCCCAGGTGAGCCACTTGCCTTGGTGTAGGAGCTGCCCTACTTTGACGACTTGATAAAGTTGGATCCTTTGTTGTCGACTGCCCTTGATCTTTGTGTCAACAATCTGATCACTGGATTCTTGTTGTATGCAGTCAGGTTTGAGCTTTGGTTGTGTCAATTGTTCTACTACGTCTGAGGTGTCCAATAATGGTGGGAAATAAGGCCGAAGGAGGTCCACGTTGAACACTGAGTGCAGGCCAAGGAAAGGAGGAATGTTGAGCGCAAAAGCATTATCCAACATAGCCTTGGTGATGGTGTATGGTCCATATCGGAGTGGGCAAAGCTTTCTATGGGGTCCTGTAAGGCGTTCTTTCTGCAAGTGCAACCAAACTTTGTCGCCCACCTGAAACTTA
Organism: Picea engelmannii; assembly: GCA_009831015.1. NCBI lineage: Eukaryota > Viridiplantae > Streptophyta > Pinopsida > Pinales > Pinaceae > Picea > Picea engelmannii. Next base: position 252,387 of record ML791473.1, read on the forward strand.
TGTGGAACCCGATGTTGATCATGGCGCTGCTTGTACTTGTCACTAGACTTCTGTAGGATATCCTGAACCTGTTGGCGGATGTGTTGGATCCTCTCAATGAATTGGGTGGCTTTGTCAGCCTCAGTTGGAGTAGGAGAGGAGTCGGTCGAGGTGACCGCAAGGGGAAGTGAAACATCTATGGGACCCAATGGTTGGAATCCCAACCCCACCTGAAAGGGGTTATGGATGGTTGAGCTATGCAGGGCTCTGTTGTAGTTATGCTGGACATGGAGAAGATTCTCATCCCATGTGCGAGGGTGCTTGGAATTATAAATGTGCAGGATATGCACAATCATTTGATTTACGATCTCAGTTTGACCATCTATCTGGGGGCGAAAGGCCGTGGATTTGGTGAGCTTGGTGTCCAGCAGTGACCAGAGGCTCGACCAGAATGTGCTGAGAAATCGACTATCCTGATCTGAGAAAATGGTTTGTGGGATTCCAAAATGTACCCAAACTCGTTCAAAGAAGAGCTTGGCAGTGGCTTCTACTGTGATGCTCTTCTTGCAAGCAACCAGAATCGCCATCTTAGAAAAGCGATCGACAACCACAAAAACACAGTCATTTCCCTGCTTGGTGGACGGGAGGCCCGACATGTAGTCCATTGAGATGGATTCCCATGGTCTGTCAAGAGTAGGAAGAGGAGTGTACAGGCCCGGTTTCTTAGTTGTTGTTTTGGCAATAGTACAAGCAGTGCAAGACCTTGTATACTTGCTGACCTCCTGTCGAAGTTTCGGCCAGTAGAAATGTTTTTGTAGCATCGCCACTGTCTTTTCGGTGCTGAAGTGTCCTGCCACCTGGCTGTAGTGGGCTTCCCAGATCAGTTTCACTCGCTCACTTGAGGGAACAGATATATGGCCCAGACGACACAACAACCCATCCTGAAGATGGAAATTATCGACAATTGCCTTTACACCCAACATTTGGTAGGTGGTGGCGAAGTCTGGGTCTATCTCATAGAGTTGGGGCCATTCAGAGGTCTCATGGCCGTAGGAGTCTAACACTGTGGTGAGTGTCGCGACTGGTGGTCTGCTGAGGCAATCAGCGACACGGTTGGTTCTTTTTGTTTTATACTTGATGTTGAGGTGGAATTGTTGCAAGTATGTGGACCACTTTTGATGGCGGTCATTCTACAATTTTCCTTGTGTTTGCATGAACTGCAGTGGCTTATGATCAGTGTGGATGACTGTCTCCCTCCCAAGAATGTAATGTCTCCACTGGCGGCAGGCTTGCACAATGGAGTACATTTCTTTGTCATAAGTAGGGTACTTATGGACATCATCTAATAGTGTCGCACTATGATAGGCCACGGGGTGGTCGTGCTGCATGAGAACGGCACCCACAGCATAGTCTGAAGCATCAGTCTCAATCTCAAAGGGCTACTACAGGTCTGGTAGTGAAAGTACTGGGGCTGAGCACAAGTGCTGCTTCAAATCATCAAACGCTTGTTGTTGGGGTTTTCCCCATGCAAATTCTACCTTACCACCACCCCTGGTTATTTCCTTGAGGGCCCATGCAATATGGGAGAATCCCAACACAAACCTGTAGTAGAAATTGGCAAGGCCCAAGAAGCTCCGAAGCTCAGTGAGTGTGGTTGGGGGCCAGTCACGGATGACTTGGATCTTGGCTGGATCCACATGTACACCATGTTGATCAATGATGTAGCCTAGGTAATGGACCCTTTCCATGTTGAAGGAGCATTTTTCCAAGTTGGCATATAGCTTGTGTTGTCGCAGGGTGTGCAGAACCTGTTGAATATGCTACAAGTGTTCGGCCCAAGTCTTGTTGTAAATGAGAATGTCATCAAGATACACCACTACAAAAGTATTGGTGAATGGTCGCAGGATATCGTCCATCATCCTCATGAAAGTGGTTGGAGTGTTTGTTAGACCAAAGGGCATGGCCAACCATTCAAAAAGGCCTTCCTTTGACTTGAAGGTGGTCTTCCATACATCTGTCTGTTCTATCGAGACCTGGTCATAGCCAGACTTCAGATCAATCTTACTAAATTATTTGTCCCCCATGAGGTGATCAAGGAGGTCGTCGATTTGGGGAATCGGGTACTAGTTTCTGACTGCGATTTTATTCAGAGCCTGCTAATCAATTCAAAGTCGTCAGGTTCAATCTTTCTTCAGTACCAGCACGATCGGGCTCCCACAAAGTGATGAGCTAGGACGGATGTGCCCCTTGTGGAGCAATTCTTGGATCTTGATCTCCTCATTCTCTAACAGAGAGCAACGATAGAGTGGCCCATTGGGCAGCGATGTGCCAGGGGTCAGATCGATGGGGTGCTTGACCTGGAAGTGCAGAGGTACCTCGGTAGGCAAGGAGAAGATATCTGAGTATTCTTCCACGACCTTATCTACTTGCTTCTGTTGTGTGGAGAGGTCGACAGCAGAGACCCTGGATGTGGCTGTGATTTTTCTCTCATTCTGAGAGCGGATCATGAAGAAGACAAACTTCCCCGTCTGAGAGATGACCTTCCTGCATTGCTTAGCAGAGATCAAGGAAATAGCACGAGGTGGGATAGCCTCGGGTATCCTGTACAATTTCCTGTTCAAAGTAATCATAACACTACAAGGCCTAGACTCATATACAGCATGATGTTTCCATAAATAAGGTTGGCCCAAAAGAACATCACAAACTTTGAGAGGAGCAACATCACACAATACCTCATCTTTGAAAGGCTTGATGTCGTACGACAGTCAAAACTATTGGCTGACGCAGAGATCGCTTCCTTAGCGGAGCCATCCAATGGTGTAGGGTTGTGGTTGCAGCGTTGTCGGTAGGGCCAGCTGCTTAATGACCTCTACTGTGATGAGGTTCTTCTGGCTACCACTATCAACAAGGAAGTGCAGTGGGGTGCCTTTTACCCACATCTGGGAATGGAAGAGGCGCTCTCATTCTTCTGGCTCGTCTGGTTCACCATGTTGGAGCTTGGTGGTAGCAACGGTGGCACTGGGTTCCGTGTCAATGATCCATCTTCCCCTTTCTAGTTCGGACTTAGAGTCAGAACCCGCATCTGATTCATAGGCTTTCACTTCATCCACCAGCATCTGCTTTGAGCGACAGTCAGCAGTGTTATAACAAGGGCTCTTATGGAAATCGCACCACTTCCTGGTATCTTTCTTTGTCTTTTCAGTTTCCTTCTTTGCTTGCGACTTGGACTGGTTGTCCTAATACTATGAATCTTTGCTCTGTCCTTTGTTCTGTGGGTTGGGGCTGCCCTTTCCTATCTTTTATTGTGAGGGGTTCCCCGACCCAAATTGTCGCGTCTTTTGTTTGAGCTTCTCCTCGATTTTGATGGCATATCGGTAGGTCGTGCCCAAGGATGAGATGTCAAGAAATTCCATTTCAGTTTGGATGTATCTATGCAGATCTCTGTGATACTTGAGGACCATAAGTCTCTCAGAATCTTTGATACCCAACTTGGTGGGAAAGGTATGGAAGATATTTGTGAAATCTAGCACTGCTTGGTCTTTTTCTTGCTGCAGTGTGGTCCATTTATATACAAGTCGTCATAACTTCCGACGGGGTAGTATTGTTCCTTAATAGCATCCCTGAAGGATTCCTAGGTGGCTGTGACTGTAAATAATGAAGGCTCCTCTGTTTCCTTTTACTCACAGAAAGTTTCCCACCAATCTTTGACATGGGGAACAGCTTTGAGGAGCGCAAAAGTAATATTTTCTCTATTCGAAAAGTTATGGATAGAGAAATACCCTTCTAGTAGATTCAACCACTTGTCTACAGCATCTACATCTATCTGACCTTCAATTATAGGAATATCAAAGTTTATTTGTACCTTGAAGGGGGCGGTGCCTCCGCTCGAAGAAGATGCATCGACTGTTGGTAGTCGTCGAAGGATTTGCGCGAAATTATCCATCATCTCATTCCTCTGTTGCGTGAGAGCTTCCTCAATCAATAGTTTGAAAGGATATCCTGTCCCGTCATCTTTCTTTTCTCCTTCCATGAGAGGTCGCTTGGGTGTGCGAGATATTTTGTCCTCAAGAGAATCAAGCTCGAGACCCAAATCTTTGTACTCCGACCTCGTTGGGGACATGCATTAAGACGACAAGGAGCAGACCGCTCTGATACCACTGATCTGGATTTTATGAGAAAAATGAAATCACTACATATTATTACCAAATGCTTAACATGGAATAACAGAGCTACAGTAAAATTGGTTTTCTATTCAATAAGGAAATAAGCTGAAACTATAAAATGCAGCGGAAAACAAGCTTGCTGGAATGGTGGCGGCTTATCTCTGAGAAGAGATGTGACGGTTGCGCTCATTCACAAGAAGATGATTACAATGAGGCTCTCAAGGCCTTTTTACAATAAACAGGAGTTTCAAAAACCCTAAACATCCAAAAACCTAACCCTAGGAGATGAAGCGCCAAAAGTCATGTGGGCCCCGTTTGGGTAAGTCAGTGCATCAACTTCCCGGGGTCGTAACTTTTGCATACGATCTCCATTTTAGGCGTATGATATCCCATTGGAAATATCTATCCGACTATGATGAAATTTTTTGAGTGCAACATACCCCAAAAAATGTCGTTCAGGGCCTCAAAACGGCTCTGGAAGTTCAGGACCCAAAAAACTGCTAAAAATAGTAAATTATCAAAATTGCTAGAAAGTTGTTTTGAGTCAGCTGGAAAAGGTGGGTGGCCACCGATATCCACCTGGATTAGTCCTCCATCCTTAGGAAGCAATGTTCTCCATTTCATTGAGCTCCCTCATCAGATGAGGAAATTTCTGCTGAATTTGGCCCCGGGTGAGCCACTGGCCTTGGTGCAGGAGCTGCCCTGCTTTGATGACTTGATAAAATTGGATCCTTTGTTGTCGAGTGCCCTTGATCTGTGTGTCCAAAATATGATCATTGGATGCCTGTTGTATGTAGTCAGGTTTGAGCTCTGTTGGTGTCAGTTGTTCTGCTACGTCTGAGGTGTCCAATAATGGTGGGAAATAAGGCCGAAGGAGGTCCACGTTGAACACTGGGTGCAGGCCAAGGAAAGGAGGAATGTTGAGCGCAAAATCATTATCCCCCACAGCCTTGGTGATGGTGTACTTCCCATATCAGAGTGGGCGAAGCTTCCGATGGGGTCCTGTAAGGCGTTCTTTCTGCAAGTGCAACCAAACTTTGTCGCCCACCTAAAACTTATGTGGAACCCGATGTTGATCATGGCGCTGCTTGTACTTGTCATTAGACTTCTATAGGATATCATGAACCTGTTGGCGGATGTGTTGGATCCTCTCAATGAATTGGGTGGCTTTGTCAGCCTCAGTTGGAGTAGGAGAGGAGTCGGTCCAGGTGACCGCAAGGGTAAGTGCAACATCTATGGGACCCAATGGTTGGAATGCCAACCCCACCTGAAAGGGGTTGTGGTCGGTTGAGCTATGCAGGGCTAGGTTGTATCTATGTTGGACATAGGTAAGACTCTCATCCCATGTGTGAGGGTGCTTGGAATTATACATGCGTAGGATATGCATGATCATTCGATTTACAATCTTGGTTTGGCCATCTGTCTAGGGGTGGAAGGTCATGGATTTGGTGAGCCTGGTGTCTAGCAGTGACCAGAGGCTCAACCAGAATGTGCTGAGAAATCGATTGTCCTGATCTAAGACAATGGTTTGTGGGATTCCAAAATGTACCCAGACTCGTTCAAAGAAGATCTTGGCAGTGGCTTTTGCTGTGATGCTCTTCTTGCAAGCAACCAGAATCGCCATCTTAGAAAAGCGATCAACAACCACAAAAACACAGTCATTTCCCCGCTTGGTGGATGGGAGGCCCGACATTGAGTCCATTGAGATGGATTCCCATGGTCTGTCAGGAGTAGGAAGAGGGGTGTACATGCCTTGTTTCTTAGTTTTTGGTTTGGCAATAGCGCAAGCAGTGCAAGACCTGATATACTTGCTGACCTCTTATCGAAGTTTCGGCCAATAGAAATGTTTTTGTAGCATCACCACTGTCTTTCCAACGCTGAAATGTCCTGCCACCCGGCTGTAGTGGGCTTCCTAGATCAGCTTCGCTCGCTCACTCGCTCACTTGAGGGAACACATATATGACATATAGCTTGTGTTGTCGCAGGGTGTGAAGAACCTGTTTAATATGCTGCAAGTGGTCGGCCCAAGTCTTGTTGTAAATGAGAATGTCATCAAGATACACCACTACAAAAGTATTGGTGAATGGTCACAGGATATCATCCATCATCCTCATGAAAGTGGCTGGAGCGTTTTTCAGAATAAAGGGCATGACCAACCATTCAAAAAGACCTTCCTTTGACTTGAAGGTGGTCTTCCATATATCTATTTGTTCTATCGAGACTTGGTGGTAGCCAGACTTCAGATCAATCTTACTGAAGTAGTTGGCCCCCATGAGTTGATCAAGGAGGTCGACGATTCGGGGAATCGGGTACCAATTTATGACTATGATTTTATTCAGAGCCCGATAATCAATGCAAATTAGCCATGTTCCATCTTTCTTTTGTACCAACATGATCGGGCTCCCGCAAGGTGATGAACTAGGATGGATGTGCCCCTTGTGGAGCAATTCTTGGATCTATCGCTTGATCTCCTCATTCTCTAAGAGAGAGTGATGATAGACTGGCCCATTGGGCAGTGGTGCGTCAGGGGTCAGATTGATGGGGTGCTTGACCTAGCAATGCAGAGGTACCCCGATAGGGGAGGAGAAGATAGTCGAGTATTCTTCCACAACCTTATCTACTTGCTTCTGTTGTGTGGAGAGGTCGACCGCAGAGACCCTAGATGTGGCTGTGATTTTTCTCTCATTCTGAGATCGACTCATGAAGAAGATAAACTTCCCTGTCTGAGAGATGACCTTCCTGCATTGCTTAGCAGAGATCAAGGAAATAGCACTAGGTGGGATAGCCTTGGGTATCCTATACAATTTCTTGTTCAAAGTAATAATAACACTATGAGGCCTAGACTCATATATAGCATGACCTTTCCATAAATAATTTTGGCCCAAAAGAACATCACAAACTTCGAGAGGAGAAACATCACACAATACCTCATCTTTGAAGGGCTTGATGTCGTACGACAGTCGACACTATTGGCCGACGCGGAGATCGCTTCCTTGGTGGTGCCATCCAATGGTGTAGGGTTGTGGGTGCAGCGTTGTCGGCAGGGCTAGCTGCTTGATGACCTCTGCTGAGATGAGGTTCTTCTGGCTACAACTATCAACAATGAAGTGTGGTGGGGTGCCTTTTACCCACATCTGGGAATGGAAGAGACGCTCTCCTTCTTCTGGCTCGTCTGGTTCACCATGCTGGATCTTGGTGGTAGCAACGGTGGCACTAGGTTCCTTGTCAATGATATGTCTTCCCCTTTATGGTTCTGACTCCTGATTCAGAGGCTTTTACTTCAGCCACCAGCGCCTTCTTTAAGCGATAGTCAACAGTGTTATGCCAAGCGCTCTTATGGAAGTCCCACCACTTCCCGATATCTTTCCTTGTCTTTTCAGTGTCCTTCTTTGCTTACGGCTTGGACTAGTTGTCCTGATACTGTGCATCTTTGATCTATCCTTTGTTCTGTGAGTTGGGGCCACCCTTTCCTATCTTTTGTTGTGAGGGGTTCCCCGACCCAAATTGTTGCGTCCTTTGTTTGATCTTCTGCTCGATTTTGATGGCATGTCATTAGGCCGCACCCAAGGATGAGATGTCCAGATATTTCATTTCGGTCTAGATGTATCTATGAAAATCTCCATGATAATTGAGCACCAGATGTCTCTCTGAATCTTTGATACCCAACTTGGTGCGCAAGGTATGGAAGATATTTGTGAAATTTGGCACTACTTGGTCTCTTTCTTGACGCAGTGTGGTCCATTTGGTATACAAGTCATCATAACTTCTAACGGGGTAGTATTGTTCCTTAATAGCATCCCTGAAGGATTCCCAGGTGGTCATGACTATAAATAATGAAGGTTCCTCTGTTTCCTTTTGCTCACAAAAAGTTTCCCACCAATCTTTGACATGGGGAACAGCTTTGAGGAGCACAAAAGTAATCTTTTCTCTATTCAAAAAATTATGGACAGAGAAATACCCTTCTAGTAGATTCAACCACTTGTCTATAGCATCTGCGTCTATCTAACCTTCAAATATAGGAATATCAAAGTTTATTTGTACCTTGAAGGGGGCGGTGCCTCCGCTCGAAGAAGATGTGTCGCCTGTTGGTAGTCGCCGAAGGATTTGCATGAAATTTTACATCATCTAGTTCCTTTTTTGCATGAGGGATTCCTCAATCAACAGTTTGAAAGGATCTCTTGTCCCATCATCTTTCTTTTCTCCTTCCATGAGAGGTCGCTTGGGTGTGCGAGAGATTTTGTCCTCAAGAGAAACAAGCTCGAGACCCAAATCTTTGTACTTTGACCTCGTTGGGGACATGAATTAAGACGACAAAGAGAAGACCACTCTGATACCACTGATCTGGATTTTATGAGCAGAACAAAATGACTACAGATTATTACCAAATGTTTAACACAAAATAACAGAGATACAGTAAAATTGGTTTTCTATTCAATAAGGAAATAAGCTGAAACTGTAAAATGGAAAGGAAAACAAGCTTGCTGGAATGGTGGCGGCTTATCTCTGAGAAGAGATGTGACGACATTGCTCATTCACAAGAAGATGATTACAATGAGGCTCTCAAGGCCTTTTTACAATAAACAAGAGTTTCAAAAATACTAAACATCCAAAAACCTAACCCTAGGAGATGAAGCGCCAAAAGTCATGCGGGCCCCGTTTGGGTAAGTCAATACATCAACTTCTAGGGGTCGTAACTTTTGCATACGATCTCCATTTTAGGGGTCGTAACTATGAAAAAAATTTGCAACAGCAACATACCCTAAAAAACGTCGTTTAGGGCCTCAAAACGGCTCCGGAAGTTCAGGACCCAAAAAACTGCTAAAAATAGTAAATTATCAAAATTGCTAGAAAGTTATTTTGAGCCAGCTGGAAAAGGTGGGTGGCCACCGATATCCACCTAGATCAATCCTCCATCCTTAGGAAGAAATGGTCTCCATTGCGTTGAGTTCCCCCATCAGATGAAGAAATTTCTACTGAATTTGGCCCTGGGTGAGCCACTTGCCTTGGTGCAGGAGTTGCCCTGCTTTGACGACTCGATAAAGTTGGATCCTTTGTTGTCGAGTGCCCTTGATCTATGTGTCCACAATATGATCACTGGATGCCTGTTGTATGCAATCGAGGTTGAGCTCTATCGGTGTCAGTTGTTCTGCTACGTCTGAGGTGTCCAATAATGGTGGGAAATAAGGCCGAAGGAGGTCCACGTTGAACACTGGATGCAGGCCAAGGAAAGGAGGAATGTTGAGCACAAAAGAATTATCCCCCATAGCCTTGGTGATGGTGTATGGCCCATATCGGAGTGGGCGAAGCTTCCGATGGGGTCCTCTAAGGCGTTCTTTCTGCAAGTGCAACCAAACTTTGTCGCCCACCTAAAACTTATGTGGAACCCGATGTTGATCATGGCGTTGCTTGTACTTGTCATTAGACTTCTATAGGATATCCTGAACCTGTTGGCGGATGTGTTGGATCCTCTCGATGAATCAAGTGGCTTTGTCAGCCTCAATTGGAGTAGGAGAGGATTCAGTCGAGGTGACCGCAAGGGGAAGTGCAACATCTATGGGACCCAATGGTTGGAATCCCAACCCCACCTGAAAGGGGTTGTGGCCAGTTGAGCTATACTGGGCTCGATTGTAGCTATGCTAGACATAGGGAAGACTCTCACCCCATGTGTGAGGGTGCTTGGAATTATACATGCGCAGGATATGCACGATCATTCGATTTACGACCTCGGTTTGACCATCTATCTGGGGGATGAAGGCTATCGATTTGGTGAGCTTGGTGGCCAGCAGTGACCAGAGGCTCGACCAGAATGTGCTGAGAAATCAAATATGCCAATCTGAGACAATGGTTTGTGGGATTCCAAAATGTACCCAGACTCGTTCAAAGCAGAGCTTGGCAGTGGCTTCTGTTGTGATGCTCTTCTTGCAAGCAACCAGAATCACCATCTTAGAAAATCGATCGACAACCACAAAAACACAGTCATTTCCCCGCTTGGTGGACGGCAGGCCCGACATGTAGTCCATTGAGATGGATTCCCATGGTATTTCAATAGTAGGACAAGGGATGTACATGCCCTGTTTCTTAGTTGTTGGTTTGGCAATAGCACAAGCACTGCAATACCTGATATACTTGCTGACCTCCTGTCGAAGTTTTGGCCAGTAGAAATGTTTTTATAGAATCGCCACTGTCTTTTCGACACCAAAATGTCCTACCACCTGGCTGCAGTGGGCTTCCCAGATCATCTTCGCTCGCTCACTTGAGGGAACACATATATGGCCTAGACGACACAACAACCCATCCTAAAGATGGAAATTATCGACAACTGCCTTTGCACCCAACATTTGGTAGGTGGTGGTGAATTCTGGGTCTGTCTCATAGAGTTGGGGCCATCCAGAGGTCTCATGGTCATAGGAGTCTCATGGTCGTAGGAGTCTACCACTGTGGTGTGTGATGCGATTGGTGGTCTTTTGAGGCAATCAACGACACGGTTGATGCTTCCTATTTTATACTTGATGTTGAGGTGGAATTGTTGCAAGTATGTGGACCACTTTTGATGGCAGTCATTCTACAATTTTCCTTGTGTCTGCATGAACTACAATGGATTATGATCAGTGTGGATGATTGTCTCCCTCCCAAGAATGTAATGTCTCCACTGGTTGCAAGCTTGCACAATGGAGTACATTTCTTTGTCATAATTAGGGTGCTTATGGACAGCATCTGATAGTGTCGCACTATGATAGGCCACGGGGTGGCCGTGCTGCGTGAGAACGACACCCACAGCATAGTCTGAAGCATCAATCTCAATCTCAAAGGGCTGTTACAGGTCTATTAGTGAAAGTACTGGGGTTGAGAACAAGCGTTGCTTCAAATCATCGAACGCTTGTTGTTGGGGCTGGCCCCATGCAAATTTCACCTTACCACCGCCCCTAGTTATTTGGCTGAGGGCCCATGCAATATGGGATAATCCCAACACAAACCTGCGGTAGAAATTAGCAAGGCCCAGGAAGCTCCAAACCTCAATGAGTGTGGTTGGGGCTGGCCAGTCATGGATGAATTGGATCTTGGCTGGATCCATATGTACGCCATGTTGATCAATGATGTAGCCTAGGTAATGGACCCTATCCATGGCGAAGGAGCATTTTTCCAAGTTGGCATATAGCTTGTGTTGTCGCAGGGTGTGCGGAACCTGTTGAATATGCTGCAATTGTTCAGCCCAAGTCTTGTTGTAAATGAGAATGTCGTCAAGATACACCACTACAAAAGTATTGGTGAATGGTCGCAGGGTATCATCCATCATCCTCATGAAAGTGGCTGGAGCGTTTGACCAAAGGGCATGACCAACCATTCAAAAAGGCCTTCCTTTGACTTGAAGGCGGTCTTCCATACATTTGTCTGTTCTATCGGGACCTGGTGATAGCCAGACTTTAGATCAATCTTACTGAAGTATTTGACCCCCATGAGTTGATCAAGGAGGTCGTCGATTCGGGGAATCGTGTACCGGTTTCTGACTGTGATTTTATTCAGAGCCCAATAATCAATGCAAAGTCATCAAGTTCCATCTTTCTTCTGTACCAGCACGATCGGGCTCTCGCAAGGTGATGAGCTAGGACGGATGTGCCCCTTGTGGAGCAATTCTTGGATCTGTCACTTGATCTCCTCGTTCTCTAATAGAGAGGGACGATAGACTAGCCCATTGGGCAGTGGTGCACCGGGGGTCAAATCAATGGGGTGCTTGACCCTGCAGTGCAGAGGTACCCTGGTAGGCGAGGAGAAGATATCCAAGTATTCTTCCATGACCTTATCTACTTGCTTCTGCTATGTGGAGAGGTCAGTCGTAGAGACCCTGGATGTGGCTGTGATTTTTCTCTCGCTCTGAGAGCAGATCATGAAGAAGACAAACTTCCCCATCTAAGAGATGACCTTCCTACATTTCTTAGCAGAGATCAAGGAAATAGCACGAGGTGGGATAGCCTCAGGTATCCTTCACAATTTCTTGTTCAAAGTAATAATAACACTACGAGGCATCGACTCATATACAGCATGACGTTTCCATAAATAAGGTTGGCCCAAAAGAACATCACAAACTTTGAGAGGACCAACATCACACAATACCTCATCTTTGAAGGGCTTGATGTTGTACGACAGTCGACATTGTTGGTTGACGTGAATATCGCTTCCTTAGCGGAGCCATCCAATGGTGTAGGGTTGTGGGTGCGGCGTTGTCGGCAGGGCTAGCTGCTTGATGACCTCTGCTAAGATGAGGTTCTTCTGGATGCCACTATCAACAATGAAGTGCAGTGGGGTGCCTTTTACCCACATCTAGGAATGGAAGAGGCGTTGTCCTTCTTCTAGCTCGTCTGGTTCACCATGTTGGAGCTTGGTGGTAGCAACGGTGGCACTGGGTTCTATGTCAATGATCCGTCTTCCCCTTTCTAGTTCTGACTCAGATTCAGAACCCGCATCTGATTTAGATGCTTTCACTTCAGCCACCAGCATCTGCTTTGAGTGACAGTCAGCAGTGTCATGCCAAGGGCTCTTATGGAAGTCGCACCACTTACTAGTATCTTTCTTTGTCTTTCCGGTGTCCTTCTTTGCTTGCGGATTGGACTGGTTGTCATGATACTATGCATCTTTGCTCTGTCCATTGTTCTGTGGGTTGGGGCCATCCTTTCCTGTCTTTTTTTGTGAGGGGTTCCCCAACCCAAATTGTCGCGCCTTTTGTTTGAGCTTCTGCTCGATTTTGACGGCATATCGGTAGGCCGTGCCCAAGGATGAGATGTCCAAAAATTCAATTTCAATCTATATGTATCTATGCAGAGCTCCGTGATACTTGAGCACTAGATGTCTCTCCGAATCTTTGATACCCAACTTGGTGTGCAAGGTATGGAAGATATTTGTGAAATCTGGCACTGCTTGGTCTCTTTCTTGCCGCAGTGTGGTCCATTTGGTATACAAGTCATCATAACTTCCGACGGGGTATTATTGTTCCTTAATAGCATCCCTGAAGGATTCCCAGGTGGTCGTGACTGTAAATAATGAAGGCTCCTCTGTTTCCTTTTGCTCACAGAAATTTTCCCACCAATCTTTGACATGGGGAACAGCTTTGAGGAGTGCAAAAGTAATATTTTCTCTATTCGAAAAGTTATGGATAGAGAAATACCCTTCTAGTAGATTCAACCACTTGTCTACAGCATCTGCGTCTATCTGACCTTCAAATATAGGAATATCGAAGTTTATTTGTACCTTGAAGGGGGTGGTGCCTCCGCTCAAAGAAGATGTGTCGCCTGTTGGTAGTCGCCGAAGGATTTGCGCGAAATTATCCATCATCTCGTTCCTTTGTTGCATGAGGGCTTCCTCAATCAACAGTTTGAAAGGATCTCTTGTCCCATCATCTTTCTTTTCTCCTTCCATGAGAGGTCGCTTGGGTGTGCGAGAGATTTTGTCCTCAAGAGAAACAAGCTTGAGACCCAAATCTTTGTACTCCGACCTCGTTGGGGACATGCATTAAGATGACAAGGAGCAGACCGCTCTGATACCACTGATCCGGATTTTATGAGAAGAATGAAATGACTACAGATTATTACCAAATGCTTAACACGGAATAACAGAGATACAGTAAAACTGGTTTTCTATTCAATAAGGAAATAAGCAGAAACTGTAAAATGCAGCGGAAAACAAGCTTGCTGGAATGGTGGCGGCTTATCTCTGAGAAGAGATGTGACGGTTGCACTCATTCGCAAGAAGATGATTACAATGAGGCTCTAAAGGCCTTTTTACAATAAACAGGAGTTTCAAAAACCCTAAACATCCAAAAACCTAACCCTAGGAGATGAAGCGCCAAAAGTCATGTGGGCCCCGTTTGGGTAAGTCAGTACATCAACTTCCCGGGGTCGTAACTTTTGCATATGATCTCCGTTTTAGGCGTATGATAGCCCATTGGAAATATTTAACCGAGGAATACAAAAATTTTACAAATTTTCATGATGAAAGTTTGCGACCGCAACAGACCCCAAAAAACGTCGTTTAGGGCCTCAAAATGGCTCCGGATGTTCAGGACTCAAAAAACTGCTAAAAATAGTAAATTATCAAAATTGCTAGAAAGTTGTTTTGAGCCAGCTGGAAAAGGTGGGTGGCCACTGATATCCACCTGGATCATTCTCATGGAAAAGGATAAGCAAGGTTAAGCAAGATTAAGCAGAGAATTGATGAAAGAATAGGCTGAAGTCTGTGTGAAGGATCTTGTTTCTAGTGATGCTCGAGGCCACCATTTGCCCATCAAGCTTTTGTGGATTATCTTCATGCGAATTTCGGAGCAAGTGTATGTGTGTGTTGGAACGAAGGACCACTAAAAGATAACTTGCAACATCAAGGCAATTCGGTTGTATCTTCTACTTTTCATTAATATAATATGATGGCACGTCTTTTTCCCATAAAATGATTAGTGTTTTATTACATGACTCCTCGATCACATGTTTAGGTTTTCATTGAATTATACTACTGCTTCTTTCACGTTGGTTGGTTTGTGTTGTCGCAGATCTGATTCCGGAAGAGCACTGGAGTAAAGCAGGGACAACAAAGATATAAGGAAGTGATTCATAAGGTATGTTAATTCCTCTTTGGATAGTAAACTGAATGATTGCAACTTAGGGAAGGCATCTTGTTCCATCTCGTTTTGTTCTAGATCCAGGTGGATCTAGGGGGATTAGTTCATGTCCACATCTACCGATTTACCCAATAACAAAATTCGTGACTCTGCTAGGGAAGACAACTTGATAGTGGTTTTTTGTTGGCCATTCACTTTTGACCTATTCCTTTTACTTGATATTAGTCTCTGAGTCTCTGGGAAACCCATTCACTCTCCCTGGGTTTAAAAGTCCACCTAGATGTTTTGCTTTTTTTCCCCAAATTTCTTGATTTTTCAAACAGGTCTGCACTACATTATAGATATCCTGTGGAAACCATTCATTTCCGCACCCTGGTGGTTTGTTTCAGCGTGAGATTTCTGCACTCTGCATGTTTCTGGCTCGCGGAAATCATTCATTTCCGCACTGTGTTATACTTCCCACTTGCGGCGGCGTTTGGAAAAAAAAATTGGTTTGGGTTTTGGCCTCTACTGTTGCCCAGTTTTTCTTTAATCAGCTGGGCAAGGATTTTTAATGCCAGTTCCTGACTTCTTCTGATTGTTTTAGCTTGATCTTGATTGGTTTTGGAAATCGAACACCTTTCTTTTGATCTTTTTTCAATCTTTGTTTTTTATTTTTATCGACAAGGATATAATCTCTAGACTTGCATCCGAGTGCTTTCTCAATTAAAGATATTCATTTGGATTTGGATTTGTAGGTGGGTTACACCATCTGGATTGCTTAATGATCATAAAAACATTTCTTATTCATATTTGAAGAGACATTTTCTTGTCAAGTTTTATTTGTATCTCCATTGAAAGATCGATTTGGGTGCTTGTGAGCATTTTATTTTCATTGATTGCTTATCCTTTCTCAATTCCATCCCTGTTTTGGTTTTCAAAAGGAAAATATTAAAGTCTTTCAATATTTTAGGTAATCATTTATACAATAAATATTGGCATTCAAAAAATTGAAAGAGAACAAATAGTGAAATTACATTGTTGATGAATGCTTGGTATTTCATTGAAAGAAAGAAAGTATATTTCGTAGTTTACACCATTCCAGAAGTACCTTCTCCTTACTGTAGATAGAATTCATCGAACAAAAAGTTGCATCATTCATTTTCTATTTGCATATTGTTGGGTCAAGTTCTTACACAACATTGGTTTCATTCCCGTCTCCCTCTTGAGTAACAACAGCCTTTAATAATATTGCGAAACTCTAAAACTTAACTAGTAATTTTTCTAGGGTTGTTTTGCACCAACATTAGCTAGGATAGAGCTTTGGAATAGGCGGTGAGACACACTCTCCAAAGCACAAAACACACAATAGTATTTTGTGATAGGGAGTGTTCAAATCCATTTGCAACATTTTGTCCCGGGAAGCCCTTCTCACACAAGGGTCAAACCTGAGGTCGCATTGAGATTGACAAAGTTACTCACCCTTCTTTGTTGGTCTCAGTGTAGAGATTGCACGTATTATGGGGGTCACTTGAAGGTATACCCACAATGATGAGTGGAAGCCTCTCAAGTTGATTTTGAGCTCGATACCCTGCCCTTGCGTGTGGATCGGACTATCGACTGTTTGCCCAGGCATCACTGTTGTTTGTGGTAACTTTAGTAGCCTATCTTCTTAGGGTCTTACACAAGGTGACTGTGGAGGGGCAAGTCTCCATGGTACCTGGAATCGATGTTGGTCATACTCACTCGGGCTCCTTGAGGGTATAGCCATGATTATGTGTGGGAGCTTGCACCAAGGTGCAAGTCAGTTAAGAAGGTCGTCAACGTAACTTTTCCACCCTAGCCCAACCCCTTCTTGTCTCAAATTCACAACGTTGGATTTCATCACCAACTAGTGACTTCAGAATAGGAAGGTTTTGTTTGTTTGGTTTTGATTCCTATATTATACTAGTGAGTGTTGTTTATTAACATAGTTGGCCATATATTTTTTTCATAGAATTTTTGGTTCAGCCAACATTGACCCTCCACGTTGTTCATGTAGGATGCAAGGACTACCTCTGGAAGATCCAGAAGTTTTTCAACCCTTGACTCCTAACCCACCGAATGATTCTCCTCAATAGAGTGAGATCCAAGACCACACACCATCACAGTCAGAAAGGACCGATTCTCTAGAGAACTTTCAAATTATTTCTGACCCTCTAGAAGCTTTTTGCCTACCTCCTGGATACGAGAGACGTGTTCTCTTAATCAATTTGTCTAGAGAACTTGTTGTCGACACTTCTGGATTACCTCCCGAAATTGTCACATGCTTAAACGAGGACCCTTTTTGGGCCACTGACATAGCTCAGACTCTGACTTCTAGAAGGAACCCTCCTACCTCAGAGATAGAAGTTGAAATACCTACCACTTTTGAACCACTCGAAACATCTTACACATTTACGATACCTTTAGATTACTTTAACAATACAATGTGCTATTATTTTGCCGATTCAGAAGCATTGTCAGTTGGTTCCAGTTCAACCATCCCTCTTCAGCAGGCCCATTCCATGATGGTCCCAAATACTATGATTATTCCCACCGGGAATACGGTGGCTAGCCAAACACCTATTGGCACACCACTTTTACTTAGTCAGATCCCACCACTTCCTCTTGGGTATAATGCATTGAATGATTCTATTCCCATTCCTACCCAAGTTCCATCCGGAACTCCTAGAGTCTTTACTCCTCCTGGGCATAATCATGTTGTCGGTTTTATTCTGAAACTT
>ML791473.1:280933-304425 GCA_009831015.1 Picea engelmannii
TTGTTAATGTTGAGAATTTGAAATTGTATGAGCCTCCATTGATTGATGATCAAGGAGAGCATGTTCAGATTCCTTCTATAGATGATTTTTCCCCAGAGTATCTTACAGAACTGCATGAAGACACCATCCTTGACAGGAGAATGTGAACTTCAAAACAAGGAAATGTGGAGTATCTTCGAGTTGGTCTTAAAGGGACGAATCCAAGAAAAGCCAAGTGGATTGAGGTTGGAAGGGTGAGGGAACTATACCCTCATGTTCACATAGACTGAAAATAGTCTTTTGGAGGTCCAAAAGCTTCCCAATGGGGAGGTGTGATCAGGGGATCAAATTTTGCTCAAAAATTCAAAGTGCTCGGAATTGCTTCAAACCAGACGAGAGCATAGGCCTCGTCATTTTGAACCCAACTCAACTCATTTCGTCTCAAACAGACGTCGAGAGCAAGAGACATCGCAATCTGTTCGGAATGTCAAACAGGCAAAAAAAAGGACGCTGACTGTACAGTCCGTACAGTCCGTACAGGCTGACGTGGTATGGTCGTACAACCGTACGCTGATGTGGAATGTGGTGATGTGGCAGTTGTTGATTGGCATATGTGGTCGAATGGTGTTTCGACACATGTCAGCATGTGGTTGGTGGTTTGGTGTCACGTGGCCCAGTCATGGGCTGCCACGTGGCACCGTTATATTGGTTGTTTGATCAAAATATGTTGGAGTCCGTGGGGTTCGACCCCCGGACATCCCCACCACATAGAGCCTTCACAAAGTCCGCCCGACCAATGGACCACCATTTACGCCTTGTTATATATACGAATTGATATATATTTAACTTTACTTTATGTTGCATTTGGCAGGGGGTCGGGTCGGGGCTTAGCCCCAGCCCGTGGTTTTGTTATATACATATGACCACATATCACACAGAGGCGCGCAGAGTTGTATGGAGCCTGGTAGTATGGTTTATACATATGACCACAACCGGAGCGTGGGAATGTTCAAACGGTTTTGACAGTTAGTCCTTTTTACAATGTGCATGGTCACATGGACCCTCACGTGCCCGGGTGCTAGGCGGTTAGGGGCTGGCGCACCCATAACTATCCTACAGTTCGCACCGTTGGCACGGTTGCACTCGTTGTTGGGTTTTCACACTTTAAATTGCGTGTGTGCCAGGTTCATGAAACAAGGGTGCGTTTTGTAGATGCAAAGACAGCAAGCTTGAAGGAGGGACTTTCAGGAGGCCTAACATCTTCGTTTTTTGACCGATTGAGGTGCCGAAAAAGCCCAGCTAGGGGTTTTTGGACGCTCTGAAGCCATTGGAGCAGTCTGTTGGTCAGTTTGAACATTATAAGACATGTTTTTGAGCACTTTGAGTAATTAATAATAATGATCCATTGGAAGCTCGACCAGGAGATGTAGCCCAAGAGAGGGGTGAACTCCTTTATCAATTGTTGTGTTTATGTGCTTATGTTCATTGATTATGCTGTTGTTTATTTGTATCTTGCATGAGTAATCCTTTAATTAATGTGTTGCAAAGTTGATCCATTTGCTTTTAACACATAAAATTTACTTGCAAATAATTTCAAGATTTCAAGTCTTCTTCATTTTTTAAATCACTTAGGGTGATCTAGTTCTCCTCTATGAACAAGATCGTGATTTGCTAGGATCCAAAAAATTCGAGGCTATGTGGTGAGGCCCTTATATCATCAAACGAGTGTTGGAGAAGGGAGCCTATGAGTTAGTAGATTATGATGGCATTCCTTTGAGTGAACCTAGAAATGGGCTTTACTTGAAGAAGTATTATGCTTAGACTATTTTATTGTATCATATTATTGTGTGCTACTTTTGTGTGCTTTTTCATTATTTAGCTTCTACCCTCGACTGCTTACCTTGCGTTGTGCTTGGTTTCCAAATGTCGGAGTCTTCATTACCCCATATTGGCTTCGCCAATGGTGCTAATTGTAGTACTCAGAACCTATCTTATGTTGCATGGGAAATCTATGCACCCACAAACGAACTTATCAGTCTACACGGTGTTTACCTCGGTCACGCAAACAATAATATAGTAGAGCATAGCGCAGTCATCAAATTGTTGATCGATGCTATCTCACTTGGGATTTGTCGCCTGGTTATACGACTTGATTCACAGCTTGTAGTGCTACAGTTAAGTAATGTCTATGCTATCTGAAGTCCTACTTTGTTATGGGTATATTTACAAATTCACCTCTTGGAACGTTATTTTGATTATATCGAGTATCATCACATTCCTAGATGTCTAAATACATTAACTGATGCATTAGCTAATTATGTGTTAGACAGACATCTGAGACATTTATAAATCCAATCACACATCACATGTATTATGCAAATCAAAATAAGTCAGTAGAAGCCTCATGTATATATATATAACGATAAAAGTCTTTTACAAAAAGATTGTTTTCCATCCGAAGACCAAAATATCAAAATATGAAGCTCATAGCTTCTACAAAATGGCATCATGGATGCTTCTCTCGGTAACACATTACTGCTCATGCTACCCTACGGAGCAATTGTCTCAATGGACCAGCTGTTACACATCAAAAATACTCACTTTGATAGTGTCGCAAGTGTCGTCATTACAAAGGTCGCAAGTGTCGCATTTTGCTCACAAGGTCGCAAGTGTCGCATGTTGCTCACAAGTGTCGCAAGAAAGCATACTTCCATGATGCCTATGCCGTGCCTATAATGACATGAGAAGGACACTTGAAACACCTCAAACATTTGATTTGGAAGAGGAGAAATGAGTCAGTAGGCTTACAAACCTTTTGCCATCTAAAAGCACCTCAAAAACTGAGCTTTTGAAGGAGAGTGCTCCCCTATACCTCTTCTGGGAGTGTCGGCGCTCCCCCTTACACTGTCTAGGAGTATTATAAAGCTCCCCTAGTCCTTTTGATGGAGTTCTACCTATTATGCGCAATGGTTAAGTTGTTGAGATGAATGGGGGAAGGATCATTTCATTCTTGGAAGGCAGTTGGATTCGAATCCCTAGTCCAGCCATGATCTTAGGGCAGGTCCTCAACTGAAGGAGGAAAATCCTCAACTTCCCTAAGGATATCTCAAGTGGTTAAAGCCTCTCCAAGGATATATAAGCAAGCTTTCTAATGGTGAAAGGGGACTGGAAAAAGGAGAATCACACCAAACTTATGATCTCATAAGTGGTGCTAGAACGGGGGAAGAATTGCTAGCATGAAACCTATGATCTCATAGGAAACACATAGTCAACCAAAGGAGAGTGATCAGTGAAGATGCTATCATCCAGGTCGTGGATCTTTCAAGCAAGGGTTAGATGAAGGGGACTTGACGAAGCTGTTGCATTCGCATCTACGATTGTAAGTATTATTGTCGTTATTCTCATTAATATGACACGCTTGGCCTGTTTCTTTCTAGTTTGTGTCTGATCTTACATGAACTTATCGTTGATAGATTGATCTGTTTTCAAGCTAATATCAATAGAGTAGGAAGTGGTCGTACTTTATTTGTCTACAGGACTCAGTGAGGAGCAAGAGTTTGGAGCTCGACTTGGAGCATGCAGGGACAAACGTCGATAAAGAGGTGTTGCTATTCTCCTTCCTTCTCATGTATTAGTTTGTCTAGATTTGAAAGGAAGTCAGTGTCCACATTAAGCACTTTATGTCTTAGAGTTAGGGTCTATCTCTTTGAGGCAATCTACCTGTCCGCAGGGAGATTTTCCTACAACACCAGCCACGCCTACAGTATGGTGTTGGAAATGCCTTAGGACCTCGTCGATCGACATATATGGGATCCCTGCAGTCAAACCCTCCAGATTCTGTTTGATTTCTTCATAATATTCTGCATCCCATCCTGCTACTACTGCTGCTTCCCCTCGCCTCTGGATAGGGGATGTACCCGGGGGCCGAAATGGCCCTACATCTGCATGGTCAAAATATTTTGTTTAGTCATTGGATTGAAAACATAAAAATAAAAATGTGTTTAATATTTTGAAAAATTTACAAAAACACCATAAAAGAAAAATGTTTCTCTTACCTAGATCCCCCCACTGAGAACCCTCAGGTAACACCAAGTCAAGATCATTGCGAAAATCCATCCTGGCATACGCATAGTCATCGATCATCAAGATCTGGGGCTCCAACCAATCAAAAAATGTATCATTGTATTTTATAATGGGCCCCGCTACATGTCGGGACATGAGATCACACCACCATTTTATCTGTGGATTTCATGGCATTGGTATATTCCACTCTACCTATAGGTGTAGGTGAGGGACTCTTTCTAGTAAGAATGATACCAAAATGGATCCGTACCCAAATTGCTTTAGTTCCCTATTCTTGCTCTTGGTCAACTGACTCTTCATACTGTGGAGGAGTCCATCGCACCAGTTGAACACATGAGGTTCCATGCATTCCATGGCATACTGGAAGTAGCTCTGCAGAGCCATGTGAAGGGAAGCACTCCCTGCCATCTGTGCAATGGTGAAAAGTATGGTTCTAAGTGTCTGGTTACGAACCCCTCTGATAGCCACTTTACCCTTGCGTCGCTCAGCCTCAGGTACACAATAGTGTCTGATGTATTCACTCATCGGTAAACCACTGCCTCAACCTCCTGTTAAGGTCACTTGCATCCCAGGATGGGATAACCCCGTCAAGAAGTAAATTTCTTCAATGTCCAAGGAAAGCACATGAACACCCACATGAAATACTTGTTGGTCCACGTCCCACATATGGACCAAATATTCCAACAGTCTCAGTTGGGATCTCATGGCCTGGATCTTGAAGAACTTTAACAAACCGCATTGTCGTAGGGAATTTATGGTGCCTGGATCATTCAAAGCCATTGCATCATCATCTTCATGCTCTCTTATCTCCACTCCAACATCCTTGCAATCAAAATACCTGCATGGAGATGAAAGAAAGAAGTTAGCACCTTTAGTCATAATTTTTTGGAATTCATTTTGGTCCAATGCTTTATTTTTCCTTGTGGGTTTTCGGCTGCCGCAACTGGGCTTCACTTACAGAGCAGGGTTTCCATGGGTGAACCGTTCGGTGCCTATGGAAATCCTTTATTTCCACAGGCCCCGATATAGGGCACCTGCGGCGGCCCCTACGTGCGCCTATGGCCCAAAAATTCACCCAAAAAAATTATCTCTTAATCAATTAAAATGAATTTTGAACCATTGAAAAGGAAGAAGACGAGGTACTCATCGTTTTCATGCAAACCATTCACTGAATGATCTCCTGTGCTCCCCCCAATCGACCGCCGAAATATGAGGTGAAAAAGGGCTCTTAGACAAGTTTTTGACCAAATACAAATGAAATAGTGAAAATGAGTTCTTACCCCTATTTATCTCATTTTTTACTTTTTCTAAAAATATTTTATATCATTTAAATATATTTTCTCAAAAACCTACCAGCCTAATGGTCTTGTGAGTGTTTTGTTTCTCGCAGATGGACAGACTAGGGTTCCGAACAATGAAGTATGGATAGTTTTTGCGATTTGTTTTTCTTTTTCGTTGCGTGTACGATTAATTTTTAGGGTTTTTTAGAAAAACCTCGAGCTTAGCCTTTGTTCGTTCTCGTGCTCGAAAATCGATGAGAACATAACCGAGTATAACTTTGTCATTTTTTCATACTCGTCATGGTACCATGAAAATAATGAAACTTACGGAGTAACCTTTAAGCTCTTTTCACACTCCTTAAAAACAAAAAGATTGTCGAGTGACCTTCTTTTGTTCACGCTCGTAAAAGTATTTGAATAAAACGTTCGACGGGCGATAGTTTATCACTTTTTCGATCCTGTCGAACTATTTTACAAAAAAGGAACTGAGAGAGTTCTCTTTTAAGTGTTTTTCTAGACTCTATAAACATGAAAAACCTTCGAGTTTTCTATATTTGGACTCATTAAACAAACATTGAAAGGCCCATATGGGACCAAACCACTTCTTCTTAGGGTTCGTTAAAAATACTCTAAAGGATGAGCTTACATCAACAAACATACGTTATCCTCCTCAAGCTTGCGTCAAAATAAAGAGGTACTCGCCGGAAATGGTGGGGGGAAATTTGGGAAAGAGGTGTGTCTCTGTATTTGTGTTAGTGGTAGTAAGCGTCGCTCTTGAACATGGCACCCCCTTTCATCATTTAAATCCAGGTTAGGAAATCCATTTGTATCTCGTTTGACTTTCTGCAAATTCATATCTTGGGTCGTCTTTGATTCAATGCTTCCAAGACCAGTGTCGTGCCATTTGTATGTTCAAGAGAAGTTCAACCAAGCCCTCTATTAAGTCGGCCATCTACAATTGTCAATTCCTACCAAGTCAGCCTTCCTTATGTCAGTTTCAAATAATGTTCATAATTTTCTCTACCCTAAATCTGTTATTTATTTCATGTCATTTGATGGGGCATACATCAAGGCCCTCCTATGACGATTCTTTTCCTGTCGACTTCAACTCATTATCTAAGAACAAGACTTAGAAATTATTTAGTGCCTTAGAGCCTGCATGCCTCAATGGTAGGTTTCTTCGCTTTCGACAGTGGATTTACATCATTGATCCCTAATCGATAGATTCCATCGAGTGTTCGACTTCAACTCATCTATTCACACTCGTTGGATTGTATTATTGTACCTTGGGATTCATTGACATCAATGGTGATTTTCCTCGCATTTGTTAACGGTTTTAATTAACAATTGGTAATCAAATGGTTTCTAACCATGTTCGACTTCAGCGCCTGTAATCACATGGCTAGATTCATACTAACGGACGGCAGGATTGAAGACCCTGGACCTCCTCATTTTTTATCTAGGTTATGATGGAGTATTTGTGATTTGAATTGACACATAGATCCACTTTGTATGTCTCGTGGATATGTCTATATCTAAGTTTTCCAATACATAGATCCACAGTGTATTCTCGGTGGCTATGTAGAATCTTGATGACATGGATCCACGGTGTATAATTGGTGGCCATGACTTATATTTATGATTTCAATCATTTATAGTCTGAACATGGGAATGCCTACTTCATACATGGTATAATATTGTGTGGATGCTTGATTGTTTGCAGGTTCCCAATTGGTGCACTCCTTGTTCCCGACACACACACGCATTTTTACAAAGTATTTTGGCTATCACGAGTTCCAGCCTCATACTTTGGGGGGCATTTTGTTATACAATATTTTGGTCACCCTAATGATGATCTCACAAACATATGTTCAAGCTCCCAACATGATTTTTTGCCTGAGAAAAGCAACTTCTTTCCTCCTCTACAAGGCTGCTTTTCAGAAAGGGTCTGTAGGCTGTACATATTACACAGTGCGGAAATATATCATTTCTGCAGGCTGCTCTATGGCTGGCCCATGGAATTTTCATAGGCTGCTATATAGGCAGGGTGCGGTGGCGTTCCAAATATAAAAGAGGAAAGAGGTTTCAAGAAGTTTCTAGAAGGGGAATCTTCTAGAATATGAGGTGGCGTCTGTATGGTTGTGATCCTACTAGTTCTTCTGATTTCGTGGGATCATTCTCATCCCTTTAACCACTTCACCTTCTCCTATATAATCATGGGCTTCTCATGGAAAAGGTTAAGCAAGATTAAGCAGAGAATTGATGAAAGAATAGGCTGAAGACTGTGTGAAGAATCTGGTTTCTAGTGATGCTTGAGGCCACCATTTGCCCATCAAGCTTTTGTGGATTATCTTCATGCGAATTTCAGAGCAAGTGTATGTGTGTGTTGGAACAAAGGACCACTAAAAGGGAACTTGCAACATCAAGGAAATTTGGTTGTATCTTCTACTTTTCATTAATATAATACGGTGGCACGTCTCTTTCCCATAAAATGATTAGTGTTTTATTACATGACTCCTTGATCACATGTTTAGGTTGTCATTGAATTCTATTATTGTTGCTTTCACGTTGGTTGGTTTGTGTTGTCGCAGATCTAATTCCGCAAGAGCACTGGAGTGAAGTAGGGACAACAAAGATATAAGGAAGTGATTCATAAGGTTTGTTATCTATTCCTCTTTGGATAGTAAACTCAATGATTGCAACTTAGGGAAAGCGTCTTGTTCTATCTCATTTTGTTCTAGATCCAGGTGGTTCTAGGGGGATTAGTTCATGTCTACATCTACCGATTTACCCAATAACAACAATGTCACTGAATTCGAAGCTTTACTATTAAGCATTGAAAACGCCTATAATCTTGGTTGTGGTCACCTTTCAGTTTTTGGAGATTCTGAGCTTGTTGTGAACCTTGTACGTAAGATATACTCTCCTAGAAATAAGTTGATGAAACGATATACATAAACTGTTTGGGCACTTATCTCGAACCTATTATCTTTCAACATTACTCATGTTAAGAGGGAGTTAAACTCAATGTCTAATTGGTTAGTTGTCTTTGCAGCTTCTCCTAATCGACAAATTTTGCCTCATAGACCTGATTGTACTTTTCAATCTCTATGTCGTCCACATATCCCTGACAATATAGAATCTTGGCAGGTTTTCCCTGACGATGAGAGAATTTGTGCTTTCATTCAAAATGAACCTCTTAAGCCCAAGGAAATTATATCCATAGAAGATGACAAGATTCCTAAGGGCTTGACTCCTCTTGAGAGTTCGTTTTCATCGAGTGATGTAGGAAATAAAGAGAAACATAAAGAAGAGGAGTCGAAAGAGAAGGTGGGTGAAACCATCTCCTTGAACATTGGGACACTCGAAGCTCCAAAGAAGGTTAAAATGGGTGCCCAATGTTCTGATGAAGAGAAAATGAAGTTTGCCAAGCTACTTGGTGAATTTCAAGATGTTTTTTCTTGGTCTTATGAGGATCTTCGTGGTTTTGATCCCAATATTATACAGCATGCCATCCTCATCAAGGAAGGCATAAAACCAATTAGGAAAAAACAAAGACCTATCAACCCTACACCAGAAGCAACTATTCGAAAAGGATTGGAAAAAATCTTGAAGGCTGGTATCATCTTTCCAGTCAAGTATTCTGAATGGGTTTCAATTTTGGTCCTTGTCTGGAAATCCACTGAACATATAAGATTTTGCATTGATTTTCATGCAGTTAAGCGGGCTATTATAAAAGGTTATTCTCCTCTCCCTAAATAGAAGTGATTGTGCAACAAGTCGCAGGATCACAGATGATGCCCTTACTTAATGTTTTTTCCCGTTACAATCAAATCAAGGTAAAAGGGGCAGATGCTTACAAAACCACCTTTATCATTGATTGGGGTACTGTGACTTATGAACGTATGATTTCTGGCTTATCTGATGCAAGTACCACTTTTAAAATACCTATACAAATAACTCTTGATGAATTAATCAGTATTCATATCTATCTTGATGATCTAATTATATATGTTAAAGGGTTGTTAATTACCTCATAGTTTCAACTGTTATTTCTGGGTCCCTTCAAAATTGATTTTGTCTTGGATATTAATTCTTACATTCTAAAGGATTTACAGGAGCGATTGTTTTCCTACAGCACTAACGGTTCTCACTTGAAACATTACATGGGACCAACTTGAAAAGTTCTAACGCTGTTTGCATTTTTTTGTATATTAGTAGTCTAGCTCTGCTTTCATTTTTTCACTATTTTTTGTTTATTCTTATAGTAGTTTGATTTCTTCTTTCTGTTTTTAGAAATTTCTTGTTGCTTTTACAATTCTATCATTTTTTTTTCTTGTTTTAAATTTTGTAATCTTAATTTTGTCATGATTTTTATTGTTTTTTCGTCTTTTAGTTGATTATGGTCAAGAATAAGATGTTGGATCAGTTCTTCCACAGTTGACACTCCTACAAGATATTGTTAGTCAATAGCAATCAAGCTTACACAATTGTTATGATGTCCCCCTGAAAGCACTTGAATTTGTTATCTTCCTTCACTGTTGTCTTTTAAAGAAAGTGGTTATCTCCCGCTTCTGCTTTCCATTTCTTCATCCATTTGAGAATTTAAAAGAGCAAGTCCATAATTTTTCTCCTTGAATTAAAGAGCATATTTCGGTTGAACGATTATGCACACAATGGTAAACCCCCTCATACTTAACATTTTTCATGAATTATTCCCAAATTCCCGGTCGTTTTTCCATTAAATCCACTCACTTCCCCCTGATGCATAATCTTCCTGGTTATATCTTCTTGATATGTTGTTCTTGGTCTGTGAAACCATGAGTTCTTAGTTCTAAATCTGTTGAAAACAAATTTCCCTGTGGAGTCGCCAGTTTGTTGACGATAAAAATCGCAACGAAGATTTTTCTTGCAAAGTATTGCCAAATCCTATTATTATAAGCTAACAATATATATAATACTAGTAGGTGGGACCCCCTTGTATATTGGGAGATCAGATCTGGTTCTTATTTTATGTTTATGCTGATGTTCGACACTGCTTACAGGGTTCTACATGATTTGTTAAATCTTGGTTTTATTTGTGACATAATAGCAGATGGATAATGCCTATTATGTGGTTTTTCTAATTGCTCTAAGCTCTAAATTCCATATTGTGTGAATGGATTATATCCATTGTTATCACATTTCTATTAGCGCCATGATCTGTTACATGTTGCACCTGCACAAAACACATGTTAGTCATGACAAAAGATAAAAGAAATATGGAACAAATCCAATGGAAAAAATGCTAGCATATACTATGTTATGATATGTTACATTATATGCAAATGAAATTAAAAGGATTGTTGTTAGTCCTAGCTAACAAAGTTAGTGGCTATAGGATTTATTGAGTTATATGAAAACACGTTTGATATGTGTTATGGTATAGTTGGCAATGGTTAAATGTGATATGGGGTGGCGCATTTGACAAGTGATGGATGTTAAGTTCGATGCATAGATTAATTAAATGGATTAATAGAGGGTTGTTTGGCATGTACTAAGGAATTGAATGAGTAGAGGATGGAAGCAGCGTGCATTTATTGCATGTCACTCCATATCTCTCCCATTGGTCGTCACCCTAGCTTGGTTACTGTTCAATTTTGTTTCGTTGTGGTTAAGCTCTGATTTTCAGGCAAGGGAAGAACTACTCGACCAAGCTCGCATTTTTAAGGATTTTTTGGTTACAGGTATGTCTTTTTTGCCATCCATGAACCCGCTCTGGTTATGAAATAGATATTGGATTGGTGATGTGTGGGTCTATGCTTTTCTTGAGACCAGCAACTATGTAAACTTGTGATATTTCTCTGGAATGGTTGGTTATGTGTGTTCACTGTAAATGAAAGGATTGGATAGTTGAAGTCATGTTTCATTAATAATTTTGTGTGATAGAAGCCACGAAGGCTCTCTGTTGTCTTATGGGTTTTGCTTGGAGGGTTTCATTACATCCAAACTTGTTGTTTGTCTCCACATAGTTCTTGTAAACATACCCAATCGTATTTGGTTGTTGCATTTGATTTTGAACCACCATGGGTCACTATTATCATTTTCACCTGGTCATGGATTCGTATATGATTGCGGTTTCTGCACAGTTGGTTTGGGTGGCTATTATGCCAAGATGTTGGATTTAGGATTGTTTGTTATTTCATGGCCATGTTTTATATCATCATTATTCAGGTTGATTGGGAAACCACAAGGGTTATACCTTGCGTGTTCTCAATGTTATTATAGGCCAACAAGAAGCCTCTGCTCCTTTGTTCATACTCTCTCCTACTTGGCAAACTGTCACCCCGTCTTGCAAAGCTATTGGCGATATGGCATGTGTGTCCACCCTGTTGTCTCAAAATTTTCTCACCTATTGTTGGTGGTCAACTCCAGTCTTCTTGTGTTGGTTCCATAGAGCGAACCCTTGATTATTCAAAGCCTGGTTTTAATATATGGAGCCAGTTATATCCTGTCGGTATATTGTTGATTGTTATGAGTTGGTGGGGTATCAATGACAGTGGTTGATTGTTGGCTCATCTCTGTTGATAACGTTGACAGTGGTTTTGGTTATTGGTATCTAGTCACTGCATTGTTTATTATAACAGTCAAATCGATAGCTCAGCATGGTTAATTGGTTGATTTGAGAAATGCGATTGGATACACAGTCGTTGTCTCTTATGTTGTAAAAATTGGACTGTTAACCCAGCATTAGTTTATAGTTGATTAAGTCACAGCAATGTTTTGTGCGTGATGCGTTGGTATGTGTGGGTTTCTGTTGGGGCTCAGAAATGTCCTATTTTCATCCACCTTTCCCTTCATTATTCTTCACATTTCATCGCCCCATTAACCTTTCATGACATCGTTTTCATAAATACATTTGGGTTTCACCTTATTATTTTCCACTTTATTCATTTTAGTATTAAAAGGGAATTTGTGATTAACTATTAGAAAATCAACATGTTTTCATATATATCTCAAAAATGTGTGAGCTTTGTAATGTGTAGGAATATGTGAAGGATTAATTCAAAAGGACTTCTCAAATATTTCCTCCATCGTTTCAAGATTTGAGGAGATAATTCAAGCCCATTCCAAGGAGAAGATCATGGAGATTTGGTTGGAATATCTTATCCAAGATATATGAGAGATATGTGTGAGGATTTGAAGAGATTATATTTTGTAATAATGGGAAAATAATTGAGAGAAAAGTGGATCTATAATTATGAGATGGTTATCTTATCTTCAAGGCTCTCATGTATAAAAGAGAGTGCTCT
Source organism: Picea engelmannii (assembly GCA_009831015.1). Lineage (NCBI taxonomy): Eukaryota > Viridiplantae > Streptophyta > Pinopsida > Pinales > Pinaceae > Picea > Picea engelmannii. Next base: position 293,568 of record ML791473.1, read on the forward strand.
CTCTTCATGAGAATTCAATTAGGATTCAATTAATTAGAATCAGAGTATTCATTAATGGTAGTTATTAGGATTCGAAAGAGAAAGGGATTCTTAGATTTGATTCATGGTTTTGGTTTGCATGCTTTCATTATTCTTTTATAAAGATTGATTTGATTATTGTAATATATGATTGCTTCATTGGTGAGATCTCACATATGTTGTTGTGTCATTCAACTCTTCACATGTTGTATTTGTTTTTCCTTCATGTAGTTCACCATTCCTAGATTAATTTCCTTTACGCAATTCTCCATTCCTAGATTAATTTCCTTCACGCAATTTCCCATTCTTAAAGTAATTTCATTTACGCAACTATATTAATTCAATTTCAGTCGTGTGTTAGATTAATGATTCAATTTCAGTCGTGTGTTAGATTAATGATTCAATTTTAGTTGTAGCTTAAACATTAGATTATATTAGTCCCACTTCAATCTTGCATATACTTTGCGGGTGCTTTGTCAGTTTACAAACCCTGGGTTGACAAATTAGATAGTTGGGCAAGTACTACAACTCAATTAATACAACATCAGTTCGGCCCAATATAACGACTGTCGGTCCCTTGTCACGATTGTTGTTCCTTTTGCTGTTCATTTGAATGAAATGATTGTTGTTCCTTTTGTTACGATTGTTGTCCCTTTGCAGGGGTTGCATATCCGGAGGACGGGTATTGAAAACGAAAGGTAAGAACCTACATAGGCAACAAGTAAAACACTTGCGCTAGCGCCTACCTTTGGATGATGCATAGAGGTTATATTTTAAGACATCTTTAGAGCCCAACAGTTTCCTACAGCATGTTTAAGTTGAAATGGTGGTTGTTGTTACTATGTGTTTTAATTTCCATTCGAGAGTATTGCAATTTAAAATCATGATAGTTGTGACTTGGTTGTCCACTGTATATGTTACGGATATCATTGATTACACCATCAAAGATGGTCACGGGTTTTATAACAGTATGATTTCATTTGCAATTTGATTATTAAATTGATTAGAGGAATGGAATCGGGCATGATTTTTGTGTCTGTGTTTGATTGAGGAAATAATTCATGGACAATGGTTGATCTTTTTGTTAGAACCCTATATAATAGGGAATCAGTATTCTGAAAAATATTTATCTATTTCAGGCATTATGTGTTTGCTCATGACGCATGGTGAAGGCGGCAAAAAGCGCTCGACACTGACCAAGCATAAGATGAGTACCTGGGCGCGAGCTTCAAAGCAAGTTCCGGCGCATTTGTAGCAAAAAATTGTGAATTGGTTTGAAATGGCAAAATTTAATTCTTGTAGGCAAATACAAATTTGGTTTATTAGCCAAAATTTGGTCTTTTGAGCCAAAATTGGCCCCTCAGCCTTTATGCAGAGTTTTTGTCTTGTTTATCAAAATATAAATATTTTGACAATATTTTTAGCAAAAAATTATATTGGCTTAGGGCCAACCGCCGAATAATCAACACTGAGGGTAAGCACCATTTCACAAACCGACAGCAAACACTCAAGCCAGCGCCAGCACCAAACTCCAAAGATAGCCTTGGGCTCACTTCATCGAAATACTTTGCAGCTATTGGCATATATCAATACTCATTTGTGTTTTCTTCTCATGAATGTGGGATTAATTCCCAAAACTTTAAAAATAAAAACACAGAGTTACTCTGTGCGCCCAGGTGTCAACCAGATTTTATGTGTCAAGTATTGGCTAGGCGATGATGGTCAACGTGTGCAGGTCCAGATTTTGATACGCCATGTGTAGTGGAGATCGTGCCCCAAGGTTATTGTACAGGTGTCACAACAATGTGATATCGTTGTGGTTGCTCAGGCCGCATGCGCCCACGAAGAGCAGTAGCATGTAAGACCAGGTTGCAACGGTTGTCATAGCAAATGGACAAAGTATTCATAAGTTTTGTCATGGATGGGGGCTAGGGTTGTAAAACATTGAATTCATGTTGAATCCCCTCGTTTGCCTCACCAATGGATATCGTAAAATGCATTACAGAAAAATAAAATGATGAAGAGGCTCGACTACTCGGTTGTTTACCGAGGATGTTACAGCAGTCAGATCAGGGAGGCAGCATCAAGTCCGTCATCTCAATATCCATGAATAACCGATGGGTGAAAGTTTGATGAGAAAATGTGGAGTGAAAGTTCCCAAAGATATTGTTGTATCTTCAGTTGCAGAAGCGAAATAGGCCATCAGAGATGCGTTTCCAGGAGAGAAAGAGGTTGTTGTGAAAAGTCAAGTACTCGTTGGTGGTCGAGGATTGGGAACATTTAAAAATGGTTTGATGGGGGTTTTCATATTGCCAAAATTGATGAAGAAGAGGAATAACAGATGAAGATGCTGCAAAAGTTGTAGAAGGTATGGCCCCCAGGTTTGCTAATAGAGACACATAAATAAATCAAGTAAACAGATGTATGGTCTATTCTATGAAACAGAATGTACACTTCTTGAGATAAATCCTATTGCAGCGACCGTTGATGGCCAATTAGTAGTTGCTGAAGCTGACTTGAACTATAGTGAGAAATACAGTTGGTTATTTGAAACAAAGAAGCTTTGAGACAGATACTTGTTCAAATCAGTCAATTAGCACCTTAACAAGCAATTGTGAAGGGATGAGCTATGTGACACAGGTTTTAGATGCATGTAAGCCTTATTGTGGATCATGGGTTGGAGTTATTGCATTGACAGGTGCTATAAAAAGCATCATATGGGGGTTAGTGTCTACCTTAGAGAATCTTGATCAGCAATGTCGCAACGACAAAACAGGATCATTGAAATGGAAACACGATCTTCTTGTTAAATGGGAGCCCTCTCTTGAAGGTTTTGTGTACTTCATTAACTTGTGCATTAACAAGTTTCTTGTAGGTGATATCTTGGATGAGGCAGTTACTATTGAAAGAGATGTTGCTTGTCATCAAAGAAACAATACCACATCTAAAGAGGATACAGATACAGAACTCCTAAAATATTATGGTATAGCAAAAGAGATGGAAATTGAATTTGGGCAAGAGCAGGATAGTGAAACAGAAGAAGAGAAGAATGAAGAGGAACACACTAACTTAGATGATCACATGGATATAACTAATGATGACGAAGATGATGGTGTTATTGACAATGGTGATTTTCTGGAGCCTAACTCACAACTCCTTCAAAATGACATAGACCTGCATGTTTTTAAGGGCAATGAGCAGTTCTCAAACCTTGCTGAAATACCAGATTTGAACAAGTCCTTCTTAGAAAAGTTGTTGAAAGGTGAAAAGATAGATCAAGCGACTTTACTTGGAGAACTCTTCCTGGCATTGACAGGTGTTGTGAAGCTAAAGCATATGTCATCTTCTCCCAAGGTTATAATGTCAGCACCAAATAGTCTATCAATGTCACTGGCATTCATAAATTTGTAGTTAGAAGCAGCTCATTGGTTAATACTGGAGGCAACAACAATGATGAGGCATTGTCGTGTAGTTTCACTGGATTGGCTGGTTGGAATTATTGGATTGGATGGAGAAATAGGATGCATGGTTAATGGTGCAGGGCTGGCAATGGATACCATGGATATCATTTTGACCAATGCACTTAAATTTCCAACCTATGCAAAGTATAGACTGCTATCTGCGATACAAAAAATAGGGCATCTAGCTAAGCAAGTAACAGAGATGAACGCTTTGGCTATCAAATCTTCTAATGCGGCGAAAGGTTTCCATCTCAGATATGATTTATCACAGGAAAAAATTTAACTTGCATTCCTCATATGGTTGAAAGATATGCACCGCAGTTTTCAAACGAGGGACATCAAAATGCACGCCCAATGTCACCATAAGTAAGCCACGATAACTTGCTAAACGATGCCAAAGGTTCAAAAGTTCTCCAAGTGTCGATTCATCCAGTGTTCTAACACCAAGACACAGGGTAGAGCATCCCAACTTTTCAGGAACTGAAATCCACAAATCTAGCATTTCGACACATTAGTTGGGAAAGAGAGAGCTGATTCTTGGGCTGGATATTAGCAGAGCACAAGTGGCATTTTCCATCAGGGCATTTGAATTACAGTTGAGAATTTACAGGAGCAAGCCAACAAGAAAAAGATCATCTCCAGAATTTGAGGCCAGCAAAATGACAGATGGCCCAGATTTTATGGCAAAGATCCCCCATCAACTCAACATTCATTTCCAACAGTTCCAGAATTCGAGAGACCTATCGAACTTTCTCAAATTAGTTGTTATTTACATCTTTATTTGATTTTGTTTATGGGGGACCATCTGTGGCATGTGTCAAGGGGATTGTAACTGCTTTTCTATTTTTAGAAAGCAGAGTTATGAGCTTGAGTCTGGGAGGACTGAGATTTTGTTCTTATCCATACACATGTAAAATAAAAAACAGGGGTTCGAGAGCTGAGAGGAAGGGTTCGACCTGTGTGAGGGGTTTCGAGCTAAGAGGGTAAATTTTATTTGTTGGACTGGGGTCCTTGCTTTTCCAAGAGCATTTGTTGTAATCTTTAGATGATCAATCAGTAATGGGCATGATTTTTTACAGGATTCTTGTGTGGATGTATTGGTGGCATTTCTTTCTCTATTGAGTAATTTTCGTGTCATCTATTCTCTTGTTTTCAATTCTTATTGTCAGAAGATAGTAACAGAGCAGAATTTATTGGAAAATACTCTGCATCTGTTCTTTTGATAATCTTTATGTTACTCATCTAAAAATCTCAGTTAAGGAATTCTTAGTTGTTCCTTTGATTGGCTTTTTCCTCCCCTAGTTCTTCCTGAAATCGACACCATCAAAACTTAATTCGATCCAACATTTTCGCTACCTTGCCCTGTGTAAGAACCTTGTCCATATATGAGAGTTAATCACATATTTAAGCACAGACCCCATTTGCCCAATGGCCCTCCTTGCTGTCCCAAAACAACTATTTAAAAACCAAAACCCCAACTCCATACTGTCATTACTTTCATAACTAGCCTAAAATCCATCCCATACAAACCAAGTTAAATCAAAAAGAGAGAGCCCTCTCTGAGTCTTGGAGGGCTAGATCCAAGACTCCAAGTGGTTCGAGGTTACCTCTGTGACTGCCTCTGCAGCCTTAGAAAATCACAGAGCGTTAACATTTTGGTGACCATACTGGAGACTTCTCCAGAGGTGCACTTCAAGTTCAGATTTGACTTCTGATGGTGAACAGAAGCCAAACACAGGAAGGTTGTACCATTCACCTGGCGACTCCATTGTTCAAGATCCCGAGCTTCAAAGTTCACAAGCAACTTCACTGCTGAAGAATCCATATTTCAACGCCTTGATGATGTTTCAAGATGACAGGGTATGTGGTAAATCCTATATCTTGTGAAGCCATAGAAGAATTCAGGGGTAAGTTAGCAGAATTTCACATTGACGAAGACTTTTTRACMACTGTGTTTCRTATTTTGGAAYCGAGCAAATTTTCYCCTAAAAGTAAAATTTGTTTTCTTGAGCTAGTTRTTGAAAAGTTCGAAAATRATATTGAACTTTTGGATTCTCAAATTCAGTCATATAATTTCCTAGATCTCAAAGAATTCTTGGAAAATCTTCCTTCTCCAAAGMAAGAGGAAATYRTACTACMTGTTGATTTGCAGATTGATGATGATTATGTTTTCAAGTATAAGGHTGAAGTTGTAGATGCAGGGTTTAATTTTGAAGATGGAACTGATCTACTAGTCATATAAGATTTAGGAACGAATATCATGCATCATGCTTTAATCGATCCTATAGCAGATTACATGGAGGTTTATGTTAGCTTGAGTTTTCAAACATGTATTCACTATAACGACCAAATATGTCACCAGTTGCCAGTACATATTTCAGCCTTGATTTTCATCAAGCACGATGAGGAAACCCAATCATGGGATCAACTATTGGGTTGGCTTCATTGGCACTTTTTCATTACCTGATTGAAGTAGTAATTGTTAGCAAAGTAGGGTAGGTAGGAATGCGCCAATAAGCTCAACAGGATGAGCACTTTTCTTTTTCATCTCTTCATAGTTTTATTTTCAGTTTACAGTTTGGGGGCAGCCCAATGATCAATTGGTCTGTGAATTTCAGAGTTCTATGGATTCTAGAAACCTCCTTCGGAGCTATCTTCCCCAGGTGGAGCCTATGTTAGAACCCTATATAATAGGGAATCAGTATTCTGAATAATATTTATGTATTTCAGGCATTATGTATTTGCTCATGACGCATGGTGAAGGTGGCAGAAAGCGCTCGATGCTGACCAAGCATAAGATGAGTACTTGTGCGCGAGCTTCAAAGCGAGTTTCGATGCATTTGTAGAAAAAAATTGTGAATTGGTTTGAAATGGAAAAATTTAATTCTTGTAGGCAAATACAAATTTGGTTTATTAGCCAAAATTTGGTCTTTTGAGCCAAAATTGCCCCCTCGGCCTTTATGCAGAGTTTTTGTCTTGTTTATAAAAATATAAATATTTTGACAATATTTTTAGCAAAAAATTATATTGGCCTAGGGCCAACCCCTGAATAATCAACACCGAGGATAAGCACCATTTAACAAACCGACAGCAAACACTCAAGCCAGTGCCAGCGCCAAACTCCAAAGATAGCCTTGGGCTCACTTCATCGAAATACTTTGTAGCTATTGGCATATATCAATAATCATTTGTGTTTTCTTCTCATGAATGTGGGATTAATTCCCAAAACTTTAAAAATAAAAACACAGAGTTACTCTGTGCGCCCAGGTGTCGACCAGATTTTATGTGTCAAGTATTGGCTAGGCGATGACGGTCAATGTGTGCAGGTCCAGATTTTGATACGCCATGTGTAGTGGAGATCGTTCCCCAAGGTTATTGTACAGGTGTCCAAACAATGTGATATCGTTGTGGTTGCTCAGACCGCATGTGCCCATGAAGAGCAGTAGCATGTAAGACCAGGTTGCAACGGTTGTCATAGCAAATGGACAAAGTATTCATAATTTTTGTCATGGATGGGGGCTAGGGTTGTAAAACATTGAATTCACGTTGAATCCCCTCGTTTCCCTCACCAATGGAGATCGTAAAATGCATTACAGAAAAAGAAAATGATGAAGAGGCTCGACTACTCGGTTATTTACCGAGGATGTTACAGCAGTCATATCGGGGCAGCAGCATCAAGTCAGTCATCTCAATATCCATGAATAACCGGTGGGTGCAAGTCTGATGAGCAAATGTGGAGTGAATGTTCCCAAATATATTGTTGTATCTTCAGTTGCAAAAGTGAAACAGACCATCAGAGATGTGTTTCCTGGAGAGAAAGAGGTTGTTGTGAAAAGTCAAGTACTCGTTGGTGGTCGAGGATTGGGAACATTTAAAAATGGTTTGATGGGGGTGTTTATATTGCCAAAATTGATGAAGCAGAGGAATAACAGATGAAGATGCTGCAAAAGTTGTAGAAGGTATGGCCCCCGGGTTTTCTAATAGAGACACATCAATAAATCAAGTAAACAGATGTATGGTCTATTCTATGAAACAGAATGTAGACTTCTTGAGATAAATCCTATTGCAGAGACCATTGATGGCCAATTAGTAGTTGTTGAAGCTGACTTGAACTATAGTGAGAAATACAGTTGGTTATTTGAAACAAAGCAGCTTTGAGACAGATACTTGTTCAAATCAGTCAATTAGCACCTTAACAAGCAATTGTGAAGGGATGAGCTATGTGACACAGGTTTTAGATGCATGTAAGCCATATTGTGGATCAAGGGTTGGAGTTATTGCATTGACAGGTGCTATAAAAAGAATCATATGTGGATTAGTGTCTGCCTTAGAGAATCTTGATCAGCAATGCCGCAACAACAAAACAGGATCATTGAAATGGAAACACGATCTTCTTGTTAAATGGGAGCCCTCTCTTGAAGGTTTTGTGTACTTCATTAACTTGTGCATTAACAAGTTTCTTGTAGGTGATATCTTGGATGAGGCAGATACTGTTGAAAGAGATGTTGCTTGTCATCAAAGAAACAATACCACATCTAAACAGGATACAGATACAGAACTCCTAAAAGATTATGGTATAGCAAAAGAGATGGAAATTGAATTTGGGAAAGAGCAAGATAGTGAAACAGAAGAAGAGAAGAATGAAGAGGAACACACTAACTTATATGATCACATGGATATAACTGATGATGACGAAGATGATGGTGTTATTGACAATGGTGATTTTCTGGAGCCTAAGTCGCAATTCCTTCAAAATGACACAAACCTGCATGTTTTTAAGGGCAATGAGCAGTGCTCAGACCTTGCTGAAATACCAGATTTGAACAAGTCCTTCTTACAAAAGTTGTTGAAAGGAGAAAAGCCAGATCAAGTGACTTTACTTGGAGAACTCTTCCTGGCATTGACAGGTGTTGTGAAGCTAAAGCATCTGTCATATTCTCCCAAAGTTATAATGCCAGCACCAAATAGTCTATCAATGTCACTGGCATTCATAAATTTGCAGTTAGAAGCAGCTCATTGGTTAATATTGGAGGCAACAACAATGATGAGGCATTGTCGTGTAGTTTCACTGGATTGGTTGGTTGGCAATATTGGATTGGATGGAGAAATAGGATGCATGGTTAATGGTGCAAGGCTGGCAATGGCTACCATGGATATCATTTTGACCAATGCACTTAAATTTCCAACCTATGCAAAGTATAGACTGCTATCTGCGATACAAAAAATAGGGCATCTAGCTAAGCAAGTAACAGAGATGAACGCTTTGGCTATCAAATCTTCTAATGCGGTGAAAGGTTTCCATCTCAGATATGATTTATCACAGGAAAAAATTTAACTTGGATTCCTCATATGGTTGAAAGATATGCACCACAGTTTTCAAACGAGGGAAATCAAAATGCGTGCCCAATGTCACCATAAGTAAGCCACAATAAGTTGCTAAACGATGCCAAATGTTCAAAATTTCTCCAAGTGTCGATTCATCCAGTGTTCTAACGCCAAGCCACAGGGTAGACCATCCCAACTTTTCAGGAACTGAAATCCACAAATCTAGCATTTCGACGCATTAGTTGGGAAAGAGAGAGCTGATTCTTGGGCTGGATATTAGCAGAGCACAAGTGGCATTTTCCATCAGGGCATTCGAATTACAGTTGAGCGTTTACAGGAGCAAGCCAACAAGAAAAAGATCATCTCCAGAATCTGAGGCCAGCAAAATGACAGATGGCCCAGATTTTATGGCAAAGATCCCCCAACAACTCAGCATTCATTTCCAGCAGTTCCAGAATTCGAGAGACCTATCGAACTTTCTCAAATTAGTTGTTATTTACATCTTTATTTGATTTTGTTTCTGGGGGACCATCTGTGGCATGTGTCAAGGGGATTGTAACTGCTTTTCTATTTTTAGAAAGTAGAGTTATGAGCTTGAGTCTGGGAGGACTGAGATTTTGTTCTTATTTATACACATGTAAAAGAAAAAACAGGGGTTTGAGAGCTGAGAGGAAGGGTTCGACCTGTGTGAGGGGTTTCGAGCTGAGAGGGTAAATTTTCTTTGTTGGACTAGGGTCCTTGATTTTCCAGGAGCATTTGTTGTAATCTTTAGATGATCAATCAGTAATGGGCATGATTTTTTACAGGATTCTTGTGTGGATGTATTGGTGGCGTTTCTTTCTCTGTTGAGTAATTTTCCTGTCATCTTTTCTCTTGTTTTCAATTCTTATTGTCAGAAGATAGTAACAAAGTAGAATTTATTGGAAAATACTCTGCATCTGTTCTTTTGATAATCTTTATGTTACTCATCTAAAAAGCTCAGTTAAGGAATTCTTAGTTGTTCCTTTGATTGGCTTTTTCCTCCCCTAGTTCTTCCTGAAATCGACACCATCAAAACTTAATTCAATCCAACATTTCTGCTACCTTGCCCTGTGTAAGAACCTTGTCCAGATATGAGAGTGAATCACATATTTAAGCGCAGACCCCATTTGCCCAATCTCCCTCCTTGTTGTCCCAAAACAACTATTTAAAAACCAAAACCCCAAATCCATATTGTCATTACTTTCATAACTAGCCTAAAATCCATCCCATACAAACCAAGTTAAATCAAAAAGAGAGAGCCCTCTCTGAGTCTTGGAAGGCTAGATCCAAGACTCCAAGTGGTTCGAGGTTACCTCTGTGACTGCCTCCGCAGCCTTAGCAAATCACAGAGCGTTAACATTTTGGTGACCATACTGGGGACTTCTCCAGAGGTGCACTTCAAGTTCAGATTTGACTTCTGATGCTGAACAGAAGCCAAACACAGGAAGGTTGTACCATTCACCTGGCGACTCCATTGTTCAAGATCCCGAGCTTCAAAGTTCACAAGCAACTTCACTGCTGAAGAATCCATATTTCAACGCCTTGATGATGTTTCAAGATGACAGGGTATGTGGCAAATCCTATATCTTGTGAAGCCATAGAAGAATTCAGGGGTAAGTTAGCAGAATTTCACATTGACGAAGACTTTTTAACCACTGTGTTTTGTATTTTGGAATCGAGCAAATTTTCCCCTAAAAGTAAAATTTGTTTTCTTGAGCTAGTTGTTGAAAAGTTCGAAAATAATATTGAACTTTTGGATTCTCAAATTCAGTCATATAATTTCCTAGATCTCAAAGAATTCTTGGAAAATCTTCCTTCTCCAAAGAAAGAGGAAATCATACTACCTGTTGATTTGCAGATTGATGATGATTATGTTTTCAAGTATAAGGATGAAGTTGTAGATGCAGGGTTTAATTTTGAAGATGGAACTGATCTACTAGTCATATAAGATTTAGGAACGAATATCATGCATCATGCTTTAATCGATCCTATAGCAGATTACATGGAGGTTTATGTTAGCTTGAGTTTTCAAA
>ML791474.1:19401-52116 GCA_009831015.1 Picea engelmannii
TGCATGATTTTAGGATCTAGAGCAAATCTCTCTATGAGGTGGCATCACCCATTGTACTATAAATATGTAACATTGGAGTGAATAAGAATGTGTTGGCTATTATGCCTTTTCCGCCATGTTGTTGTTATTGTCTTTAATTTATTGTGTTTAATTTCTTCATATTACATTCCGAACCTCTTTAGCATTTCTCTGATATACTTAGTTTGAGAAATAAAAATTCCTTGCTTGCTCTGACATATCTGAAGACCCATAAAGAAGGATAGTTCTCCGAGTAATGACATTTCAAATTCATTTTGCATATCCTTTGCAAATTTATGGCTTAACCTGTCATCAATACTTCCAAAAATAATATCATCAACATAAACTTCAATTAATAAAATACTATCTTGAGTTACCTTAATGTAGACGTTGTTGTCTGCACTTCATTTTCTGAACCCTGTCTGTTGTAGATATTTATCCAGTCCGGAGTACCATGCTCTAGGAGCCTATTTTAGACCATACAAGGCCTTCTTCAATTTGCACACATAATCTGCGTTCTCTGACAATTGAAATCATTCTGGTTGTTCGATGTAGACTTCTTCTTCAAGTTCCCCATTCAGAAAAGTTGTTTTCACATCCATATGATACACTTTAATATTCTTAGAGCATGCATAAGCTAGAAGGAATAAGATTGCTTCCATTCTGGAAAATGGGGAAAATGCCTCTTCAAAGTCGATTCCTTCAACATGTGCATATCCTTTACATACCAATCTATCTTTGTTCCTTCTAACCTATCCATCTTCATTCAATTTATTTCTGAATACCAACTTTGTGCCAATCACATTCTTATTCTTTGGTATTGGAACCAATTCTGAAGTGTCATTATTCTCTATTTGATCCATTTCTTCATTCATGGCCTTATTCCAAAATTCATCCTTGTTGGCCTCTTCAAAACTGTTTGGTTCAATCATAGGTGAGAGTGCTAGGTGAATTTTTTCTGGTAAATAGATTCTTCTTCTAGTCTCAATTCCTGTATCTTTGTATTCGATAATCTAATCTGAAGGATGGTTCTTTTGTACTCGTTTGCTAGGTATCTTTGGAGGCACTTGCTGAATTTGATCTTCTAATTCTATCTGATCTTCTTCATCTTCCCCTTCTACTTCTTCTTCATCTTTTTCTTCTTCTTCATAAATCTGTTCCATTGATTCATTTTCTTCTTCCTTTAATTCTCGTTCACCTGTTTCATCAATTGTTATATTGATGTTTTCCACAACTTTGTTCAACCTCAGATTGTAATACTTGTATGCTTTTCTTGTAATTGAGTAACGATCAAGTACTCCTTTATCCACACGAGAGTCAAACTTTCCCATTTTTCCATCTTCTCTTTTGATGTAGCATTTTATTCCAAATACTCTGAAGTGCTTCACATTTTCCGGTATTGCTTTCCATAGCTCCTAGGGAGTTTTGACAGTGTTGTTTCTGAGAATTAATCTGTTTTGAATGTGAACTGTTGTATGCACTGCATGTGTCCAAAAAATATCTGTCAATTTGGAATCCTTTAGCATTGTTCGAGTCATTTCCTGTATTGTCTTGTTTTCTTTCAACAACTCCATTCTGTTGAGGTGTCCTAGCAACGAAGAATTGCATTTTTATTCCATGCCCATTGCAGTAGTCCATAAATTCATTTGAAGTGAACTCTCCTCCATTATCAGATCTCAAACATTTGATTTTTGAATCCATTTAATTTTCAACCATTTCCTTGTAGACCTTGAAGTTTTCAAAAGTTTTTTATTTATTCATGAGAAAGAAAACTACAATCATTCTTGTATAATCATCAACTAATAACATAAAGTATTTCTCACCTTTTAAAAACTTTGATGTAGTTGGTCCAACTAGATCAATATGCACAATTTCTAGTGGTATTGTGGCTAAATATTCCTTTGATTTGAACCAGGTCTTTGTTTTCTTTCCTTGTTGACAATGCTTGCATAAAATGTTGGTTGGTTTCGTGATCTGGGGAATTTATCCAACTGTTTCCTTTTTGCTGACTTAGACAAGTTTATCGAAGTGTATGTGACCCATTCTTCTATGCCATATACAACCTTCATCTTCCTTTCCTAGACAACAATTTTTATTTCCAATTTCACTTAATACATATATGTTGCTTGAAGTTCTTGCATCTATTGCAATTAATTTTCCCGAACCTTCTTTTCTTATCTCGCACTTTTGTGAATCGAAAGTAATTTTATGACCTCGGTCACACATTTTAATCACACTTAGAATATTATGTTTCGTATCTTCTACTAGTAGAACATTTTCTGCCTTGGTACTCTTGTTTCCAATTCTCACTGTGCCTTTTGCAATGATTTTAGCTGAATCATCATTTCCGAAGGAGACTAATCCATCTATTTCCTTTCTTAATGTAAGAAAATTGTTTTGATCACTTTTCATGTGTTTTGAACAACCACTGTCAACATACCATCCATGTTTCTTCTGCTTAGTTTGTAGAGTGTGTGGGCATTCTTCATTGTTATACTGATTCTACTTTCTTATCCATGTTCTCTTCTGAGGATCTTGTCTGTGACTGCTATTTTTCTTTTGTGGTTCTCTAGGAGGGACTGTCATTTTGCAATCTTTGACCATGTGTCCAAAGTTGTTACACTTGTAGCATTCCACTTCAGTGCTCAATGATTCAAACATGTTGTAACTTCTTCTCTGTGTTTCACTAGGCCTTATAGGATAACCCTTTTGTGTATGAATTTCAAAGTTGTTTATGTTCCTTCTGTTAGCTATGTAATTCATAACGTTATGTCCAAAATTATTTCATGCATAACATAAAACAAAAAATATAGTTTAATACCTGGGAGTTGAAGATATTATGAAATGAGTTACTCTTATGAATTCTTCTTCTTCCCGAGGCCTATCTTATTTCGTCGGTCATTGATTTTGAAATCTGAATCTTTTCAGTGGAGGAGTGTCCCTGTAATATTCCTTATAGGTCTTCCTATCCCCTTTGATTGTTTCTGCGTAGTTTTTTGGATATGTTTCTTGTTCTGTTGTTTTGGATCTTGATCCATTTTCTGTCTGATTGTATCCAAGTCCGTACTTGTCATGATGAGTCTTTTGATTGTTGATAATGTCATCCAAAAATTTTGAGTTGTTCTGCATATTTTTCTTTTGAAGATCCTTTCTTAATGTGACAATCTCCTCTTCCAAATTTCCAATGATCATATCTCTTTCTTCTAGCTGTTCTTTGAGTGCTTCTTCAATTCTTTTATCTTCTTCTATTTGAACCTTAAAATTTGTGATCATTTGTTCTAGTTCCTGAGTGTCTTCTTTATTGTATAGTTCTTCTTGTAGCTTCTTGTTTTTCTTCTTTTCTCTTCTTATAAATTCTATGGTAGACAATAATTCTTCTTAGTAGTAAACTTCTTCCTCTTCATATTCTTCTTTGGTGTCTTCTTTATCAGAGTCTTCTACTTCCATGAATATAACTCTTTATGTCTCATTGTCACTGACTTCATCTTCATCTGATGAGGAGATGTCTTCTTTGGTGCAAAATCTTTTCTTGAAAGATTTCTTTATGGTTATTTTTCCTTTATATGTTTGTTTTATATTTGAGTAATCTTCATCATTCCTCTTATTTTTCTTATGAGGACATTTTTTAGCAAAATGACCAATACCATCACAATCAAAACAAATCAATGAAATCTTACCTTTATATATGTCGTTGGTTCTCTTGTTCAATCTTATGACAAAGTTGGCCACTTATTCATCATTTTTTGAGAGGTCACTATATAGCAGCTATGTTCTTTTTCCTTTTCCTTTCCCTTTTTCTTTAACCTTTTGGATGATTTGAAAGCTTCTTCTTTAATATCTTTATTTTCCTTTTCATTTCTCATTTCATATACTGTGAATATTTCATGTAGTTCATCCATGCTTATTGAGTCTAGATCTGCTCTTTCTTCTAGTGTCGATATATTAGGATCAAATCTCATAGGAAGAGATCTTAGTGACTTTTGAACAATCATAGATTCTTTAATTTCTTCTCCCAATCCTATGATTGCATTTACTATTTCATCAACTCGTAAGAAGTAATATGCAATATTATCATCTTCCTTCATCTTTAGTTGTTCGAACTAACCTTTGTAAGTTTGAAGCTTTGCTTCTTTAAATTTTGAATCTCCTTCATAAATATTTTGAAGCTTGTCCCAAATCTCTTTAGCAGATTTACAATGTATAACTTTGGTGTATACCGATTCACAAATACCATTCAGAAGTGAATTTGTGGCTTTGGAGATATTTTGACCGAGTTTTATTTCTCTTTCAATTGTTGGTGAAACTGTTGGTTCTTTGTATCCATCTACAACTAATTGCCAAATTTCAAATCCCTGTGCCTATACATATGTTTTCATCCTTCTACTCCAAAATGCATACTTTTGTCCATAAAATTGTGGTATTCCATTTTTATACATGTTGTTTCTTTCCATGATCTACCTTTCAGTGGTTAAATTGATTTATGAAGGAAACTGCTCTGATACCAATTGCTAGGTTACTGAGAGGGGGGAGTGAATCAATAATAGAGAAGATCAATCATTTTCAACCACAAAATGCAAGTGTTATATCAATGTAGCATTATCATCCAATAGTTGTAGATTAAATAAATAATGAACAAATCATAAATCATACACATACACAGTACACCAGTGTTTTTACGTGGAAACCCAAAGCCGAAGAAAACCACACAATGGTTTTTATTATATGTCTTTAAGAATTGCATTCATTGGAAGCACCAACTTCCTTTGTTTTCCAGCTGCAACTGGAAGGAGGCTCTAACCCTCTAGTTTCTCAGGATACAATCTAAAGGAAGCTCTGACTCCCCAATTCTCTGGCTACAACCAGAAGGAGGCTACAACCTCCTAAGTTCTCCGGCTACAACCGGAAGGTGGATACAACCACCTTTCCTTGCCCCATCCAACCTCCCTGATGTATAAGTATAATGAGGGAATCACTATCACACTATCACTGTGATACATACTATTGTAAACCTATACCAACCTATACCACTGACCTGCAGCCAAACTATACAACTTCCCTGCAATCAATATGTACCTAAAATGAACATGTATCAACCAAATACAATAGATACACAACCTGTAGTTCTACAACATGCATATGTACGCGCCCTATCTGTAGAACAGACTGTGTATGTATGCGACCTATATGTTATGCAACCTGTGTATACTCTATGAAAACTACTATATAACATATACATGACATGTAGTTCATCACCATGTGTATGTACGCTCCCTATCTATTATGCATCCCGCGTATGTATGTGGCCTATCTGTTATGGAGCCTGCATATTCCTTCTGAAAACTAGGGTTTTATTTCTTCTAAAAAATTCTGATCCTCTGGCACTTCTTTCACATAGATTTTCAACCTGTCACTGTATCCAGACTGTAACTGTACCCTATACAAGCATCCTCATACATAACCTTTACCCAAAACTCTATATCTCTCTCTAGTCATGTGCCATATAAGTGTGTGTAATCATGAACACGTATAATAACCCTCACATGATTTAGACATCAAAAACCTTCCTGATATTCAACCTATCAATACATCAACCACTTCACAAATACAAGATCTCAACCATGTACCACAAAAAACCTTTGGCCATTTTCCAAGAAATACAAGATGTGCCTCAACTCTAACAAGAAGTATCAATGATAAATATTTATACCAACACTGTATTCCTGTAGACCTGACATGTACATAAGATCCCATGTAGCCACTAGTCTCTCTAGGGAGAATCCTCAACTCTCCATAACCATTTCTCATGCATACATCAAAATCCAACTACTCATAGAAATAAGACATACCTTTTGAACTAGTGGATAGATCTGATATATCTGATCAATATAGACCTTCACGAGAGCTTGATCTCAGAATCTAGAACCTCAACATCTTCATCTTCTCAAGTTTCTATGGATTTACCCTCATGTACGCGCCCTAATATATTGCCAACCCACGTATGTATGCACCCTAATACATTTTTATCTTGCGTACACCTGAGAAATTCAGGTTTTTTAGTATTCATTGTTATTCCAAAAATTTCGCTGTGAACCCTTCATGCTACCTATGAATTTCGCAACTTCAGACGTATCAATGAGTACTTGCAATAAGCCTTACATAACAATAAATATTCAATATGTTCAAGTATAATTAAATGAGAGACCCTTGCCTCTTATTTATACTTTCATGTAGCTTTCTCAAGGGGTTTCCTTCTAACCATCTTAACCCACTTTCCTTATTTTAGGGCTAACTGACTTCTAACCACTTGTCCACTTAACTTAACCACTTTCCACAGTTAGTGAGTTCTCCATTAACTTTATTATTTAAATAATTTCTTTTGCATCTAATTTGACTTATAGTACACTCATCACTTCACTTTATTATTTAAATAATTTCTTCTTTGCAACCACTTTGATTACTTTGACCTTTTGGGGCTTTTAGATGACTCATGCGGGTTCTCCAACTTCACATAGCCATAAATCTTTCACCGTGAGGATTTATGTGACGTTCCACATACCACCGTAAATGGAATGACATGTACTATCCATATAGAATAGTCTTACCTTCAAATATATTAAAACTCATACCATTATAAATCAAACAAACTTAGGTACATTACCCAAACCTTTGTGCTACTGCAATTCACTACCAGACTTTCTTCAAGGGTTGACATCAATGAAAACCAACCCAATTAATCAACAATATCCCTCTTTGGCATTGATGGAAACACTTTGATGCAATATTGAATTTATATCATCCAATACCGAAGTCATATCACTCATGCTCCCCCTGTGACCATCATTCCCCCTAGAACCATGCCTATGTTTTCTGCATGTGACAAATATCTCCCCCCTTTGTCATCAATGGAAAATGTATCTTTCCATCTGGGGCTTCTCCCCCTAACTGAACTGTCCTTGGGGATACTCCCCCTGACCGAACTCTTCCTGAAATTGATCTCTCGGTCTGAAATGTCCTCTTTATGGTGCTTCCTCGTGTAAATCTAAGACATATAAGATAATAATTCAAAATCATTCATTTTGGAGTAGAAATTAATCTGAGTCTCTAGAGAAGATACTCAAAGGCTTCCCATGGAAGTGGTTTTGTAAAGATGTATGCAACTTGTTCTTTTGTGCCTACATATTCAACTCTGATGTTCTTCTCTACAATATGTTCCTGTAGAAAGTGATACTTGATTGGAATGTGCTTCGTCTTGGAGTGCATCACTGGGTTCTTTGAGATACTGATGGCGCTTGTATTATCACAATAGATTGGAATGGGATCATCATGCTCAACTTGTATATTTGTTAGAGTTTGTTTCATCCATAGAACCTGTGTACAACATATTGCTGCAACAATATACTCTACTTCGATTGTAGATAAGGATATTAATGATTGTTTCTTACTTATCCATGATAATAAACACTTACCCAAGTAGAACCCTGTTCCACTGGTGCTTCTTCGTTCATCAATGAAACCTACCCAATCTTAATCTTTGTAGGCAGTGAGTGATAGATCCTTTCCTTTTGGATACCATAATCCAAACTCTTCTGTTCCTTTGAGATATCTGAAAATCCTCTTCACTACTAATACGTCTGATTCCTTTGGTGTTGCTTGAAATAGTGCCACCTATCCAACTCCCTACATTATATCTGGTCTAGATGTTGTCACATATAGTAAGCTACCAATCATTGACCTTTATTTCCTCTGGTATATAGACTTTGAATCATCATCTTTGCTCAACTTGCAACTGGTTTGCATAGGAGTGGTAACTGGTTTGCAATCTTCCATTCTGAACCTCTTTAGTATTTCTATGATATACTTAGTTTGAGAAATAAAATTTCCTTGGTTTCTCTAACATATCTGAAGACCCAGAAATAAATATAGTTCTCCGAGTAATGAAATTTGAAATTCATTCTGCATATCCTTTGAAAATTTCTGGCTTAACCTGTCATCAGTACTTTCAAAAATAATATCATCGACATAAACTTCAATTAATAAAATACTATCTTGAGTTACCTTGATGTAGAGGTTGTCTGCATTTTCTTTTCTGAACCCTTCCTGCTGTAGATATTTATCTATTCTAGAGAACCATGCTCTAGGAGCCTATTTTAGACCATACAAGGCCTTCTTCATTTTTCACACGTAATATGCGTTCTATGACAACTAAAATCCTTATGGTTGTTTGATGTAGACTTATTCTTCAAGTTCCCCATTTAGAAAATTTGATTTCATGTCCATCTGATACACTTTAATATTCTTGGAGCATGCATAAGCTAAAATCAATCGGATTTCTTCCATTCTAGCAACTAGGGAAAATGCATTTTCAAAGTCGATTCCTTCAACCCGTGTGTATCCTTTACTTACCAATCTATATTTGTTCCTTGTAACTTGTCCATCTTCATTCAATTTATTTCTGAATACCCACTTTGTGCCAATCACATTCTTATTCTTTTGTCTTGGAACCAATTCCCAAGTGTCATTCTTCTTTATTTGATCCAATTCTTCATCCATGGCCTTATTCCAAAATTCATCCTTGCTAGCCTCTTCAAAACTATTTGGTTTAATCGTATATGAGAGTGCTAGGTGCATTTGTTCTGGAGAACATATTCTTCTTCTAGTATCAACTCCTTCATCTTTTTTTCTGATAATTTGATCCGAAGGATGATTATTTTGTACTCGTTTTCTAGGTGTCTTTGGAGGCACTTGCTGAATTTTCTCTTCTACTTCTATCTGATCTTCTTCATCTTCCCCTTCTACTTCTTCTTTATCTTCTGCTTCTTCTTCGTAAAGTTGTTCCATTGATTCATTTTCTTCTTCCTTTAATTATCGTCCACCTGTTTAATCAATTGTTACATTGATGCTTTCCACAACTTTGTTCAACCTCAGATTGTAACACTTGTATACTTTCCTTGTAATTGAGTAACCAACAAGTACTCCTTTGTACACATGAGAGTCAAACTTTCCCATTTTTCCAAATTCTCTTTTTATGTAGCATTTGCTTCCAAATACACTGAAGTGCTTCACATTTGTTGGTCTTCCTTTCCATAGCTCGTAGAGAGTTTTTTCAATGTTGTTTCTAAGAATTACTCTATTTTGAATGTGAATTGATGTATGCACTGCATGTGTCCAAAAAATATCTATCAATTTGGAATCCATTAACATTGTTCGATCCATTTCCTGTATTGTCTTGTTATTTCTTTCAACAACTCCATTATGTTGAGGTGTCTTAGCAATGAATAATTGTCTTTTTATTCCATGCCTGCTACAGTAGTGCATAAATAACTTTGAAGTGAACTCTCCTCCATTATCAGATCTCAAACATTTGATTTTTGAATCCATTTCATTTTGAACCATTTCCTTGTTGACCTTGAAGTCTTCAAAATCTCCTGACTTATTCCTGAGAAATAAAACTGCAGCCATTCTTGTATAATCATAAACTTTAATAACATAAAGTATTTCTCACCTTTTAAACCCTTTGTTGTAGTCGGTCCAACTAGATCAATATGCACAATTTTCAGTGGTCTTGTCATTGAATATTCCTTTGATTTGAACCCGATCTTTGTTTTCTTTCCTTGTTCACAATGCTTTCATAAAGTGTTGGTTGGTTTTGTGATCTGGGGGATTTCTCTAATTGCTTCGTTTTTTTTGACTTTGACAAGGTTATCAAAGTGTATGTGACCCATTCTTCTATGCCATAGAAAACCTTCATCTTCCTTTCCTAGATAACACTTTTCATTTCCAATTTCACTTAATACATATATGTTTCTTGAAGTTCTTGCAACTATTGCAATCAATTTTCCTGAACCTTCTTTTCTTATGTCGGAATTTTGTGAATTGAAAGTAATTTTATGACCTTAGTAACACATTTGACTCACACTTGGAAGATTATGTTTCATATCTTCTACTAGTAGAACATTTTCTTCCTTGGTATTATTATTTCCAATTTTGACTATGCCTTTTCCAATGATTTTAGCTAAATCATCATTTACAAAGAAGACTAATCCATCTCTTTCCTTTATTAATGAAAGAAACTTGTATTTATCACATGTCATGTGCTTTGAACAACCACTATCAACATACCATCCATGTTTATTTTTCTTAGCTTGTAGAGCGAGTGTGCATTTTTCATTACTGTACTGATTCTACTTTCTTATCCATGTTCTCTTATGAGGTTCTTTTTTGTGACTGTTATTGTTCTGTTGTGGTTCTCTAGGAGGGACTTCCATTTTGCAATGTTTGGACATGTGTCCAAAGTTGTTAGACTTGTAGCATTCCACTTCAGTGCTCAATGATTCAAACCATAACTTCTTCTCTGTGTTTCACTAGGCCTTAATGGATAACCCTTTCATGCATGACTTTCAAAGTTTTTTATGTTCCTGTTGTTAGCTCTGCAATTCATAGCTTTATGTCCAAAATTATTGCATGCATAAAATAAACAAAATAAATAGTTTGATACATGGGAATTGAAGATCTTTTGAAAGGAGTTACTCTTATGAATCCTTCTTCTTCTTGAGGCCTATCTGATTTTGTCGGTCATTGATTATGAAATATGAATCTTCTCGGTGGAGGAGTGTCCCTGTAATATTCCTTGTAGGTCTTCATATCCCGTTTGATTGTTTCTTCATAGATTTTTGGATATGTTTATTGTTCTGTTGTTTTGAATATTTAACCCTTTTCTGTCTGATTGTATCCAAGTCTAGAGTTGTCATGACGAGGGGTTTGACTGCTTATAATGTCATCCAAAACTTTTGAGTTGTTCTGCATATTTTTCTTTTGAATATCCTTTCTTAATGTGACAATATCTGCTTCCAAATTTTCAATGATCCTCTCTCTTTCTTCTAGCTGTTCTTTGAGTGCTTCTTCAATTATTTTATCTTCTTCTATTTGAACCTTCAAATTTGTGATCATTTGTTCTAGTTCCTGAGTGTCTTCATTCTTGTCTAGTTCCACTTGTAGCTTCTTATTTTTCTTCTTATAACTTCTATGGTAGTCAACAATTCTTCTCAATAGTCAACTTCTGCCTATTCGTATTCTTCCTCGGTGTCTTCTTTATCATAGTCATCTAATGCCATGAATATAACTCTTTCTGTCTCACTGTCACTGACTTCATCTTCATTTGATGAGGAGATGTCTTATTTGGTGCATAAGCTTTTCTTGAAAGCTTTGTTTATGGTTCTTTTGTCTTTATATGTTTGTTTTCTATTTGAGTAATATTCATCATTCCTCTTATTTTTCTTATGAGGACATTTGTTAGAAAAATGAACAATACCTTCACAATTAAAACAAATCAATGGAAGCTTACCTTTATATCTGCAGTTGGTTCCCTTATTTAATCTTCTGAACAAGTTGGCCACTTCTTCATCATTTTCTGAGATGCCACTGTTGTTGCAATGTTCTTTTTCTTTTTTCTTTCCCTTTTTCTTTCCCTTTTTCTTTGACTTTTTGGATGCTTTGAAAATTTCTTCTTTTATATCTGGATTTTCCTATTCAGTTCTCATTTCATATGATGTGAATATTCATTGTAGTTCGTCCATGTTTATTGAGTCTAGATCTTCTCTTTCTTCTAGTGATGATATCTTAGGATCAAATCTCATAGGAAGAGATCTTAGTACCTTTTGAACAATTACAGATTCTTTAATTTCTTCTCCCAATCCCATGATTGCATTTACTGTTTCATCGACTCGTAAGAAGTAAGCTACAATATTCTCATCTTCCTTCATCTTTAGTTGTTCAAACTGACCTCTGTAAGTTTGAAGCTTTGCTACTTTTCCTTTTGAATCTCCTTCATAAATATTTTGAAGCTTGTCCCAAATATGTTTAGCGGATTTACAATGTATAACTTTGGTGTATACCGATTCAAAAAGACCATTCAGAAGTGAATTTGTGGCTTTGGAATTATTTTGATTGAGTTTTATTACTCTTTCATTTGTTGACATAACCGCTGGTTCTTTGTATCCCTCTACAATTGTTTTCCGAATTTCAAATCCCTGTGCCTATATATGTGTTTTCATCGTTCTGCTCCAAAATGCATACTTCTGTCCATAAAACTGTGGTATTACATTTGTTATACATGTTGTTGCTCTCCATGATCTACCTTTCAATGGTTAAACTGGTTTTTGAAGGAACCTTCTCTGATACCAATTATTGGATTACTTAGAGGGGGGGTGGGTGAATCAATAATAAATTAATTCAATCATTTTCAACCACAAAATGCAAGTGTTATGTCAATGTAGCATTATCATCCAATAGTTGCAGAGTAAATAAATAATGAAAAAATGAACAATCATACACATACAAAGTACACCAATGTTTTTACGTCGAAACCCAAAGCGAGAGAAAACCACATAATATTTTTTATTATATGTATTTAATAATTACATTCATTGGAAGCACCAACTTCCTTTGTTTTCCAGTTGCAACTAGAAGAAGGCTCCAACCCCCTAGTTTCTCAGGCTACAACCTGAAAGAAGCTCCAACTCCCCAATTCTCTAGCTACAACCAGAAGGATGCCACCACCCCCTGTGTTTTCCGGCTACAACCGGAAGGTGGCTACAACCACCTGTCCTTGCCTTGTCCAACTTCCCTGATGTAGAAGTAGAATTATGGAACCACTGTCACACTATCACTGTGAGATATATTGTTGTAAACTTGTACCAACCTGTACCACTAACCTGGAGCCAACTTGTATAACTTCCCTTCAATCAATCTGTACCTAAACTGGACATGTATCAACAAAATACAACAGATACACATGTAGTTCTGCAACATGTTTATGTACGTTCCCTATCTGTACAAAAAACTATGTATGTATGTGACCTATCTGTTATGCAGCCTATGCATACCCTCTGAAAACTAGTATATAACAAATACACAACATGTAGTTCTGCAGCATGCGTATGTATGCTCCCTATCTGTTATGTAGCCATCGTATGTACATGACCTATCTGTTATGCAACCTGCGTATGCCTTATGAAAACTAGAATTTTCTTTCTTCTAAAAACTTCTAACCCTCTTCCACTTCTTTCACATAGATCTACAACCTGTCACTGTATCCACACTGTAACTGTAACCTGTGCAAGAATCCTCATACATAACCTTTACCCAAAACTCTATATCTCTCTCTAGTCATGTGCCATATAAGTGTGTGTAATTATGAACAAGTATGATAACCCTCACATGATCTAGACATCAAAACCCTTCTTAATATTAAGCCTCTCAATACATCAACCACTTCACAAATACAAACTCTCAACCATGTACCACAAAACACCTTTGGCCATATTCCAAGAAATACAAGATGTCCCTCAACTCTAACAAGAAGTACCAATGATAAATATTTATACCAACACTTTATTTCTGTAGATCTGACTTATACGAAAGATCCCATGCATCCACTAGTCTCTCTAGGGATATTCCTCAAGTCTCCATAACCATTTCTCATGCATACATAAAAAATATAACTACTCATAGAAATAGGACATACCTTTTGAACCAGTGGATAGATCTAATGTATTTGATCACTGTAGACCTTCCTGGGAGCTTGATCACTGTAGAACTTCTCAATTTTATATGGCTTAACCCTCATGTACATGCCCTAATATACAACCAATCCGTGTATGTACGCACTCTAATACACTGTTAGCCCACGTACACCTCACGAATTAGGGTTTTTTAGTATTCGCTGTAATTCTGAAACTTTCACTGTCAACCCTTCGTGCTACACCAAAATTTCACAACTTCAGATGTATCAATGACTACCTACAATAAGCCTTAAACAACAATAGATATTTATACCAACACATTATTTCTATAGATCTGAATTATACGAAAGATCTCATGCAGCCACTAGTCTGTCTAGGGATATTCCTCAACTCTCCATAACCATTTCTCATGCATACATAAAAAAATATAACTACTCATAGAAATATGACACCTTTTTAACCAATGGATAGATATGATGTATTTGATCACTGTAGACCTTATTGGGAGCTTGATCTCAGAATCTAGAACCTCAACATTTTCAACTTCTCAAGTTTTTATGGCTTTAACCTCATGTACATTCCCTAATATATTGCTAGTCCATGTATGAACGCACTCTAATACACTGTTATCCCACGTACACCTCAGGAATTAGGGTTTTTTTAGTATTCGCTATAATTATGAAACTTTTACCATCAACCCTTCGTGCTACCTCAAACTTTTGCAACTTCAGATGTATCAATGAGTGCCTGTAATAAGCCTTACACAAAAATAGATATTCAATATGTTCAAGTGTAAGTAAATGAGAGACCATTTCCTCTTATTTATAATTTCATGTAGATTCCTCAAGGGGTTTCATTCTAACCATCTTAGCCCACTTTCCTTATTTTAGGGATAACCCATTTCTAACCACTTGTCCACTTAATTTAACCACTTTCCACAATTAGTGAGTTCTCCATTAACTTTATTATTTAAATAATTTATTTTGCATCCACTTTGACTTATAGTACACTCATCACTTCAATTTATTATTTAAATAATTTATTCTTTGCAACCACTTTGACTATTTTGACCTTTTGGGGCTTCTAGATGACTCATGAGGGTTCTCCAACTTCACATGGCCATAACTCTCTAACCGTGAGGAGTTATGTGACCTTCCACATACCAACGGAAATTGAATGAAATGTACTATCCATATAGAATAGTCTTACCTTAAAATATATTAAAACTCATACCATTATACATAAAAAAAACTTGGGTCCATTACCCAAACCTTTCTTCTACCAGAATTCGCTACCGAACTTTCTTCAAGTATTGACATCAATGAAAACCTTCCCAATTAATCAATAATCTCCCCCTTTTCCATTGATGAAAAGACTATGATGCAATACTAAAGTTATATCATTCAATATTGAAGTCATATCACTCATGCTCCCCCTGTGACCACCTCTCCCTCTAGAACCATGCCTCTATGCTCTGCATCTGATAAATATATCCCCATTTTTCATCAATGGAAAAGGTATCTTTCCATTCGAGAGTTCTCCCCCTAACTTAACTATCCTTGGGGATACTCCCCCTGACCGAATTCTTCCTGAAACTGATCTCCAGACATGAACTGTCATATTTATGGTGCTTCCTCGTGTAAATCTAAGATATATAAGATAAGCATTCAAAATCATTCATTTTGGAGTAGAAATTACTCTGAGTCTTTGTCGAAGATACTCAAAGGATTCCTTTGGAAGCAGTTTTGTAAAGATGTCTACCACTTTTTCTTTTGTTCCCATATATTCAAATCTGATTTTCTTCTCTGCAACCTGTTCCCGTAGAAAATGATACTTGCTTGGAATGTGCTTTGTCTTGGAGTGCATCACCGGGTTCTTTGAGATACTGATGGCTCTTGTATTATCACAATAGATTGGAATGGGCCCATCATACTCAACCTCTGTATCTATCATATTTTGTTTCATCCATAGAACCTGTGTACAACATGTTGTTGTTGCAATATACTCAGCTTCGGCTGTAGATAAAGAAACTGATGTTTGTATCTTGCTTATCCATGATACTAAACACTCACTAAAGTAGAACATTGTTTCACTGATGCTTTGTTGGTCATCAATGAAACCTTCCCAATCTTCATATGTGTAGGCAATAAGTGATAGATCCTTTCCTTTTGGATACCATAATCTAAACTCTTATATTCCTTTGAGATATCTGGAAATCCTCTTGACTGCTAATACATGTGATTCCTTTGGTGTTGCTTGAAATCGTATCACCTGTCCAACTGCTTGCATTACATCTGGTCTGGATGATGTCACATATAGTAAGATACCAATCATTGACCTGTATTTCCTCTGGTCTGTAGAATTTGAATCATCATCTTTGCTCAACTTGAAACTGGTTTCCATAGGAGTGGTAACTAGTTTGCAATCTTCCATTCCAAACCTCTTTAGCATTTCTTTGATATACTTAGTTTGAGAAATAAAAATTCCTTGGTTTCTCTAACGTATCTGAAGACCCAGAAAGAAGGATAGTCTCCGAGTAATGACATTTCAAATTCATTCTGCATATCCTTTGAAAATTTTTAGATTAACATGTCATCAATACTTCTAAAAATAATATCATCAACATAACTTCAATTAATAAAATACTATCTTGAGTTAATTTGATGTAGAGTTTGTTGTCTGAACTTCCTTTTTAAACCTTTCCTATTGTAGATATTGATGCAGGAGCATCCTTACACATCAGCAGATGCGTCAGCAATACAACACATAGACACTCATTGGAGAAAGGGAAGACACCGACCCTCCCATTTTTAAGTTTGAAATATGATCCTATACGGATTTATGTTGTAAGGATGAGTAAAACCAAGCCATGCCTTTATATAGGTAGTGGATAGGGTCACCTTAATGGTTGAATGTAAGAAGGTATAGATCTAGTCAGGTCTAGATCTTCATTCACTGTAAGAAGCCGTAGGGATAAGGTGTCTTAACTGAGACAGTGATGGCACTAAGGAGATAGAGAGGATAAGATCGAGGGGCCTCTTGGAAGAAGGGAATTCTGAGAGATGAGAGTTAGGAAGAAGATTATGAGAGAAGAGACTGAGAATCTCAGAAGCTCAGAAATAGGATTAGATAGTTATTTGAGAGATCTTGGGAGAGTTGAGACTCTGTAGTAGTCCAGCCTGTAGATATTGTAATTGGTTTTTTATATTAATGAAAAAGACAATAGTTTTTCCTAGATATGATTGTTTATGTGTTTTATGAATGTATGTTGTAGATGTATAATAGGTTTCACCTATAGTAGGAATATATATTCTCTATCTTTGTTGAGGTCACAATATCGTTCTAGGTTCTTTAGGCTGTGCAAGGAGTGCACAACAAAACATTGGAGGTTTTGTAGCCAATGCAAGAGTGCGCATATGAACTCTGTGGAGTCAGAAAAAAATGTGCCATGAGGGTGCACCAAAATGATAACAACTCAAGGGAAAACTCAAGGTTACTGAATACCTTATAGGGTAAACTGTGCATATGAAGCACAAGGAGACAAAGTCACTGCAAAATTTGTAGAGTTGTGCTAAGTGGGCATCGAGCAGGTGCAAGTGTGAAAAAGGAGAACTCTCTGTCGAGTTCAAAGAGAGGAGTATCTGAGGAAGATACTCATAGAGTTACTGAACACTCTGTATAAAATGATCAACAAGGTGTGCTTTGAGTGAGAGGTTGCTAGGACGACACAAGAACCCTTTGAAGGGAGAAGAAGGGTCGAGACCCTTAGGAGACTGAGTAAATAAAAAATCTCAGAAGAGATATCACAAGGAGTGTGCAGGAGACAGAATCATTCCAAGTCCTAAAACTTAGAAGGGATAGTGCTTTCAGAAGCGAACATGAGACCCAAGATAGTCAGGTTCGCAGGAGAAAGTTCAAGGGTTGAAGCCATTGAACACTTATAAATTCTTCCAAGTCGGAAGAAATCCAAATATCAGGATGAGGAGTGACAACAACCATTAGATCAAGTTCGAGAAGGAATCTGGACCGTTGGATCTACGTCTAGACATCAGAAGGAGAGCATAGAGGAGAACAATAGATCCTAGCCGTTAGATCTGAGTGAAAAAGATCGATAGTCATCTGATCTAGGTAAAGTGCACGGGCCTTAAATATTTGTGTGCGCAAGAGAGAATACTTTCCAAATTACTAAAGTCCTGAAGTGATTAGGGACCATTCATCGTCAAGAGGGATAGGTGCTGCAATATCTACAACTTCGAAGGTTCGTAGACAAGGAGAGAGCAGAATTGTCGAAGACCCAAAGTAGATCATGGTCGTTGATCGCCAGGGGGGATACATGTTAATAGATCTAAGTCTTCGGGTGAAAGCACTCCGGGAGGAATGAGTGTGCAGGAGTTGAAACTGTCGAACCCCGAAGAGATGAAGTGAATATGGACCGTCAAATCCAGAGGGATGCGTGGAGAAAATTTGTTGTCTTCAGGTGAAAAAACTCTGGGAGGAATGAGTGTGCAGGAGTTGAAACGCTCGAAGCCTGAAGAGATGAAGTCACTCATAGTCATTGATCGCGAAGGAGGACACACGTCAAATGATTGTGTACTTCGGGTGAAACAATCCCAAAAAATTTGAGTGTGGAGAAGTTGATATTTCCGAAGGACGAAGTCCCGAAGAGGACCAGGGCCGTTGATTTGAGGAGGACGCATGGTGGGAGATCTGCCATTTTAGAGAAAAATATTCTGGAAGGAGGAAAGAGTGGAGAGTTGAAACTCCCAGAACCCGAAGGGCGGCATCAATCATGACTATTGATTTGAAAGGGATGCGCGTCGATATATCATGGATATTTGGGAGTGTGTGCGGAAGGAGGAAGAGGGTCACTTCCTGAAAGTTGACCAAGGCAGAAAGAGAACAGATCTTAGTCATCAATCAAGAAGGATCTCTGAGATAACAAGATCGATGGTAACACTAGATTGCAGAGGCAAAAGATGTTCAGACTTTAAAAATCCTAGAGCAAGACGCAATCGAAACCAGAGTATTGGTAAAGGGATACGTGGTGGATGGAGGTGAATTACAGGGAGAAAATCAGTGTTGTTTCAAACCACTTTTGGCCGCCCCACAATCATGTACTTACGTGAGTTCATATCCCGAGGTCACATCGAGGAGGGGGCTAATGAAAAATGATCTAGCACCCGTGAATTGAAAGTGCCAAGAGCGCTTGAGAAAACGAGGCTTGTACAAGTTGATTTGGGTTCAAGAAGGATCTTGAATAGTTAATCCGACTCAACAAATTGAAAGATCCTAGACCGGGAGGTCGCAGAACCCCTAGGAGGGGAGGGGGAATGCATCAAATATTTATCCAGTCTAAAGTACCATGCTCTAGGAGCCTATTTTAGACCATACAAGGCCTTCTTCAATTTGCACATGTAATCTGCATTCTCTAACAATTGAAATCCTTCTGGTTGTTCGATGTAGACTTTTTATTCAAGTTCCCCATTCATAAAAGTTGATTTGACGTCCATCTGATACACTTTAATATTCTTGGAGCATGCATAAGCTAAAAGAAATTAGATTTCTTCCATTATGGCAACTGGGGAAAATGTCTCTTCAAATTAGATTCCTTCAACCTGTGCATATCCTTTACATACCAATCTATATTTGTTCCTTGTAACCTGTCCATA
Source organism: Picea engelmannii (assembly GCA_009831015.1). Classification (NCBI taxonomy): domain Eukaryota; kingdom Viridiplantae; phylum Streptophyta; class Pinopsida; order Pinales; family Pinaceae; genus Picea; species Picea engelmannii. The sequence continues at coordinate 38,609 of ML791474.1, forward strand.
TTCATTTAATTTATTTTTGAATACCCACTTTGTGCCAATAACATTCTTATTCTTTTGTCTTGGAAACAATTCCCAATTGTTATTCTTCTCTATTTGATCAATTTATTCATCCATGGCCTTATTCCAAAATTCATCCTTGTTGGCCTCTTCGAAACTATTTGGTTCAATCGTAGATGATAATTCTAGGTGCATTTGTTCTGGCGAATATACTATTCTTCTAGTCTCAACTCTTGCATCTTTGTTTCCGATAATTTGATCTAAAGGATGATTCTTTTGTACTCATTTGCTAGGTGTCTTTGGAGGCACTTACTGAACTTACTCTTCTACTTCTATCTAATATTATTCATCTTCCCCTTCTTCTTCTTCATCTTTTGCTTCTTCTTTGTAAATCTGTTCCATTGATTCATTTTCTTCTTCCTTTAATTTTCATCCACTTATTTCATCAATTGTTACATTGATGCTTTCCACAACTTTCTTCAGCATCTGATTGTGACACTTGTATGTTTTCCTTGTACTTGAGTAACCAACAAGTACTCCTTTGTCCACATGAGAGTCAAACTTTCCCATTCTTCCATCTTCTCTTTTGATGTAGCATTTGCTTCCAAATATTCTAAAGTTATTCACATTTGTTGGTCTTCCTTTCCATAGATCGTAGGGAGTTTTTTCAGTGTTGTGTCTGAGAATTACTCTGTTTTGAATGCAAATTGTTATATGTGCTTCATGTGTCCAAACAATATCTGTGAATTTGGAATCCATTAGCATTGTTCGAGCCATTTACTATACTGTCTTGTTTTTTCTTTCAACAACTCCATTTTGTTTAGGTGTCCTAGCAACTAAGAATTTCCTTTTTTTTCCATGCTTTCTGCAGTAGTCCATAAATTTCTTTGAAGTGAAATCTCCTCCATTATAAGATCTCAAACATTTGATTATTTAATTCATTTCATTTTCAACCATTTCCTTGTAGACCTTGAAGTTTTCAAAATCTTTTGACTTATTCCTGAGAAAGAAAACTGCAGTCATTCTTGTATAATCATCAACTAATAACATAAAGTATTTCTCACCTTTTAAATCTCTTTTTGTAGTCGTTCCAACTAGATCAATATGCACAATTTGCAGTGGTCTTGTCATTGAATATTCCTTTGATTTCAACCTGGTTTTTGTTTGCTTTCCTTGTTGACAATGCTTGCATAAAGTGTTGGTTGGTTTCGTGATCTTGGGAATTTCTCTAACTGCTTCCTTTTTTCTGACTTTGACAAGGTTATCTAAGTGTATGTGACCCATTCTTCTGTTCCATAGCCAACCTTCATCTCCCTTTCCTAGAAAACTGATCCAAATGGATCTTGAAAGGATAAAAAATCAAATTTCTCAAATTCTAAAGAAAATTACAAGATCGTGAAGTGATTGTTGCAATATTTCCGACGATGAAAACGAATCGAAGAACATAGTCTATATGCAAAAGTTATCACAATCTGAAGTTTGGGTCAAACATGTAAAAAGTCAATTGGTCAAGGGACATGTGGCATCTTCAGCATGTGACACATCACAGCTTCTAAATTCGACAAGTGGAAACCATCACGTGATGACATGTGGTATCACTAGGGCATGACAAGTGACAAGGGTCCATGATGACAAGTGTCAAAATTTTGATAGTCCATGTGGCAAAAGATTGGACATCCATGGGCTGACACATGGTCCAATCCAAGGGTGCCACATGTCACCATGGTCAATACCTTAAAAGGTTCAAATTTATATTGTTGGACTCCATGGTATTTGATCCCATGACCTACCTCTTCAAATGACTTAATCACAATGAGCTAGACACAAAGGGCGAATTACTACTTTAGAGAAAAAACCCACTTTTCGGAAATTTAGACTTAAGCACCTTTTCTAGCTAAGGGAGGTGCTCCCTTTAGCACTAGGCCACATGGCCCTCATATTACCACAAAAGGGGGGCATGTGCCCTAACTGGGGGCTTAAGCATATTTTTTTCCAAATTTTGGGTTTTGACCTTATTTTAGTGGATTTTTCACTGATTTTTAGTGATTTTTGAGGATTTTTGGCCTTCTGAAGGGGATTTGAGCCCAATCTGAGGCCATAAAGTTCAAGAGAAGTTGAATTTCGACCCCCAAATTAGAATATATATAAACCAGAGGTTTTTGGCTATCTAAACAAGTTCAGAACATGAGAAATGTTGTAGAATTATGAAGCCAAAGACATGTTTATGCAGGGAAGCCATTGAGGAGGGGAACTTTGCGGGCCAATTCTGGAAGCTTCGCTCAACTGTTTTCAGTGTCGTTAGTTGTTTTGGATTATTAAGTTCAAGAATAACACAACAATACTAGTTTGTAATCCATTTGACACTTTTCTAATATAATTTTTAATCTTTGAAGAGAATTAAGAAAGCCTCACCCACCGAGACAAAGGTCCGGAGACGTAGGCAAATCTTGTTGAAATCCATTAACAAATTTGTTTTTATGGTTTTTTTATTCTTTGTGCTCACTTTAAAATATGCATTTATTATTATGGCTTCCATGTTATATCATTAATTCTTTCTCTTTCTTCAATTCCTAAATGGTTAATGAACTCAATTAAAACTTAACCATAGTCTTTAAAATATCTTTTTGGATCAAGTGGTATCAGAGCAGGTTGATAGTTGGTTTTTGAGTTTTCATTATTACCAGAGCAAAGATGAATCGTGGTGAAGGCGAGATTTTCAAAGAGAATCCTGAAATTTGATCGAGAAATAAGACTTGTCAAAGTGAGAAGATGGCATCGGAAGAGGGACTTTCTCATAACGAGATATAGTTTCAAAATAGCTTCTTTTCCATGTCGGAGATGGTAAAGGTTTTATATGATGATTACTTGGAGTGGAAGAGACCGATTCTAGGTGAATCTTCAAAAGACAAAAGTGAAGAAGGAGAGGATCATTCTAAACCTCCTCCTTCACCTCCTTCTTCTCCATCAAGTTCTTCTTCTTCAAGTACAATTTCAAAATCCATCGCAAGAAAACATTCCTATAAACATAAACGTGATATGCCTTTACTTAAGCATGATGTGAAGTTTGAATTACCCATGTATGACGGTGAAGTAAATGCAGAGAGGCTTGATAACTGGGTTAGAGATATGGAAGTTTATTGTAGTGTGCAACGAATCAAGGATGAGGTAGCTCAAATCAAATTGGCATCGCTTTGACTTGCAGGAACAATATTCATTTGGTGGCACAAAAAGTTGCAAAATGGCACGCAACAAGTGGGTAATGTATTTCCACCATGGCAAGGTTTTGTTTCTGCACTTAAAAATAAATTTTATCCTTTGGGTTATAAAGAGAAGGATTTAATTGAATGGAAAAGTCTTAAACTAAGAAAGGGACAAACAATGCAAGAATACACAGATGAAATTCATAAGATGGCATTAATGTTGAATATTCCATTACATACCCAAGAAAATCTTATGAAGTGTATAGGAGGTTTACTTGCACATATTCGTAACATTGTATTTATGTTTGAACCTACTAATATTGATGAGGATTATCTTCAAGAAACATACATTGAGGCAAGGTTCCCCGAGGTGTAGGACAATCGGTGAAAGAGTGTGTTGTTAAGCCACTCCATGTTGAAAAGTCACCGGTTCAAAACCCGCGGGGACAAAAAATCCAACCATTTTAAGGGTTGGTGTGGCTCAGGCCGGGTGCGATCCCCGGGTGATTTTGACGGCTTAGCTGCCCCTAAGTCGCGGTTTCTCAAGCCAAATGTTAATCCCGATGCCAAGAAGGTCCAGACCAATTAACAAACAAAAAAAAACATACATTGAGGCAAGGAAAACAGGAGTTGGTGTATCAGGGAAATCGTCTTCAAGAAAAGAGGACAAAAGGAAGGGGAATGGGAAGCAAGAAAATTTAGTGAAAAAAAGGGAAGATAAAATCTCTTGCAAACATTGAAAGAAATAAGGGCATGATGATGACCATTGTTGTCAATTGCATCCCAAGAAGAGACCAAAATGGTTCAAAGAAGGAAAGGGAGGAAAATAGTTGTAGCAGTGACATGACCAACGGACTTGGGATCATATTTGGGTGATGCGTTTAAAATCACAACGGTTGGTTTGCTAGGTAAAATTGGTGATGGATATGATTCTAGAAGTAAATTGTTTCACATAAGGGTCATAATGAGGCATACTAAGGTCACCACATTGATAGATAGTGGATCTCAATCTAACTTGATTTCAGAGGAAGTGGTTAAACAATTGGGATTAAATGATCAGATGCATCATAAACCTTACTCACTTAAATGGATAAGCAAAAATCATAAATTTCACATAACAAAGCAATGCACTTTAAATTTTGCAATTTCATCAAAATTTGTGGATGAGGTAAAGTGTGATGTGGTGCCACTCAATGAATGTGGAATTGTCTTAGGAAGTCCTTATTTGTATGATCACAAAGCAATCTTTTATAGGGAACATAATCAATATCACTTAATCAAAGAAGTCAATGAATATGTTGTACATTCTCATCACTTAAAAGAAAATCAATCTCTTCAAACAATAGAACAATTAAGGAAGGCGACTCATGCAAGAAACACACCTATAATTGTGCCAAATAAAGAAATTGATCTTAATCATGAACATGAGATGGTTGTAGAATGGAAGTTAAATCATACTTTTCTTCAATATAAGATATTGTTGTGCAAGTATTACAAACATATTAGCTCGTTTGCAGTCATATTTATGATGTTATCATTGCTAATGTTTTCAACATGGATGGTAGTGGCTTTAGTAAGATGTAAAAGAGTCAAAGTGGCTAACAATATGATGTTAGTTGTCATGGTTGTTTTTCAACTGATCTTGATGAAACAGGTGGGGTGGTCTATCCCACACTTGATGACTAGTTAATATCCTTTTGGAGGACCAAAAGGTCTTAGTGGGGAGGTGTGATCCAAAAGGATCTTGAAAGGCTCAAAAATAAAATTTATGAAATGATAAAAAAAAAATGAAATGATCGCTAAGTTATCATTGCAAGCTTTCTGATGGTGCAAATGGATCGAAAAACGGAGTTCGTATGCAAAAGTTATCACAATCTGAATTTTGGGTCAAATAGGTAAAAAGTCAACTGGTCAAAGGACACGTGGCATCTTCAGCATGTGACATGCGACAGATTATAAATTTGAAAAGTGAAATCCATTAGGTGATGACATGTGGTATCACTAGGTCATGAAAAGTGGCAAGGGTTCATGATGACAAGTGTCAAAGTTTTGATAGTCCATGTGGCAAAAGATTGGCCAACCATGGGCTGACATATGGTCCAATCCAAGGGTGCCACATGTCACCATGGTCAAGGCCTTAAAAAGGTCAAATTTATATTTTTGGAATCCATGGGATTCGATTCCATAACGCGCCTCTGAAAATGACTTAATCACAATGAGCTTTCCACAAAGGGAAAATTACTACTTTAGAGAAAAAACCCACTTTTCATAAATTTAAACTTAAGCACCTTTTCCAGCTAAGGGAGGTGCGCCCTTTAGCACTATGCCATATAGACCTCATATGACCACAAAAGGGAGGCTCGCGCCCTAACTGAGGGCTTAAGCATATTGTTTTCCAAATTTTGGGTTTTGACTTTATTTTAGTGGATTGTTAGCTGATTTTTAGCGATTTTTGAGGATGTTTGGTCTTTTGAAGGGGATCTGAGCCCAATCTGAGGCCAAAAAGTTGGGGAGAAGTTGGATTTCGACCCCCAAATTAGAATATATATAAACCAAAGGTTTTTGACAGTCCAAAAAATTTTAGAACATGAGAAATGTTGTAGAATTTTGAAGCCAAAGACATTTTTATGCAGGGAAGCCATTGAGGAGAGGAACTTTGCGGGTCAATTCCGGGAGCTTCTCTCAACCGATTCCAGTGCTGTTAGTTGTGTTGGACTCTTGAGGTCAAGAATAACACATAAATACCAGTTTGTAATCCATTTGACACTTTTTTGATGTACTTTTGAAGCTTTGAAGATAACTAATAAAGCCTCACCCATTGAGACAAAGGCCCGGAGACGTAGGCAAATCTTGTCGAATTCTGTTAACAACTTTGTTGTTATGGTTTGTTGATTCTTTGTGCTTACTTTTAGATCTTCATTTCTTATTATGGCTGCCATGTTATATCATTAATTCTTCCTCTTTCTTCAATTCCTAAATGGTTAATGAACTCATGTATTAAAACTTAACCATAGTCTTTAAAAGATATTTTCGCATCAACAACACTTTTCAATTCCAATTTCACTTAATACATATATGTTTCTTGAATTTCTTGTAGCTATTGCAATCAATTTTCCTAAACCTTATTTTGTTATCTTGCAATTTTGTGAATCGAAAGTAATTTTATGACCTTGGGCACACATTTGACCCACACTTAGAAGATTATGTTTCATATTTTATACTATTAGAACATTTTCCGCCTTGGTATTCTTGTTTCCAATTCTGACTGTGCCTTTTCCAATGATTTTGGTTGAATCATCATTTCCAAAGGAGACTAATCCATATCTTTCCTTTATTAATGTAAGAAACTTGTCTTTATCACCTGTCATGTGTTTTGAACAACCATTGTCAACATACCATCCATGTTTCTTCTGCATATCTTGTAGAGAGAGTGTGCATTTTTCATTGCTATACTGATTCTACTTTGTTATCCATGTTCTTTTCTGAGATTCATGTCTATGACTATTATTGTTTTGTTGTGGTTCTCTAGGAGGGACTGCCATTTTGCAATTTTTGACCATGTGTCCAAAGCTGTTACACTTGTAGCATTCCACTTAAGTGCTCAATGATTCAAACCTGTTGTAAATTCTTATCTGTGTTTCACTACGCCTTATTTGAGAACACTTTTGTGTATAACTTTTAAAGTTGTTTATGTTCTTGTTGTTATCTTTGCAATTCATATATTTATGTCCAAAATTATTGCATGCATAACATAAAGAAAAAAAGATAGTTTGATACCTGGGAGTTGAAGATATTATGAAAGGAGTTACTCTTTCAAATCCTTCTTCTTCGTGAAGCCTATCTACTTTTGTCATTCGATGATTCTGAAATTTGAATCTTCTCGGTGGAGGAGTGTCCCTGTAATATTCCTTGTAGGTCTTCCTATCCCATTTGATTGTTTTTGCATAGATTTTTGGATATGTTTATTGTTATGTTGTTTTGTATATTGATCCATTTTCTGTCTGATTGTATCCAAGTCCAAACTTGTCATGATGAGGCTTTTGACTGCTGATAATGTCATCCAAAACTTTTGAGCTTTTTTGCATATTTTTATTTTGAAGATCCTTTCTTAATGTGACAATATCTGCTTCCAAATTTCCAATGATCCTTCTTCTTTCATCTAGCTATTCTTTGAGTGCTTCTTCAATTCTTTTATATTCTTCTATTTGAACCTTAAAATTTGTGATCATTTGTTCTAGTTCCTGTGTGTCTTCTTTCTTGTCTAGTTCCGATTGTAACTTCTTGTTTTTCTTGTTTTCTCTTCTTCTAAATTCTATGGTAGTCAACAATTCTTCTCAATAGTCAAATTTTGCCTCTTCATATTCTTCTTCGGTGTCTTATTTATCAGAGTCTTCTACTGCCATGAATAGAACTCTTTCTATCTCACTGTCATTGACTTTATCTTTATTTGATGAGGATATGTATTCTTTGGTGCAAAATATTTTCTTGAAATCTTTCTTTATGGTTCTTTTTCCTTTATCTATTTGTTTTATATTTGAGTAATCTTAATCATTCCTCTTATTTTTCTTATAAGGACATTTGTTAGCAAAATGACCAATACCATCACAATCAAAACAAATCAATGGAATCTTACCATTATATCTGACATTGGTTCCCTTGTTCAATATTCTGACAAAGTTGGCCACTTATTCATTATTTTCCGAGATGTCACTGTTGCTGCTATGTTCTTTTTCATTTTGATTTCCATTTTTATTTGACCTTTTGGATGCTTTGAAAGCTACTTCTTTTATATCTGGATTTTCCTCTTCATTTCTCATTTCATATCCCATTAAGATTCCATGTAGTTCGTCCATTCTTATTGAGTCTAGATTTTCTCTTTATTCCAGTGTTGATATCTTAGGATAAAATCTCATAGGAAGAGATCTTAGTACCTTTTGAACAATTATAGATTCTTTAATTTCTTCTCCCAATCCTATGATTTCATTTATTGTTTCATCGAATTGTAATAATTAAGATGCAATATTCTCACCTTCCTTCATATTTATTTGTTCGAACTAACCTCTATAAGTTTGAAGCTTTGTTGCTTTGACTTTTGAATCCCCTTCATAAATATTTTGAAGCTTGTCCCAAATATATTTAGCAGATTTACAATGTATAAATTTGGTGTATACCAATTCACAAAGACCATTTAGAAGTGCATTTGTGGATTTGGAATTCTTTTGAGTGATTTTTATTGCTCTTTCATTTGTTGGTGGAACTGTTGGTTCTTTGTATCCATCTACAATTGATTGCCAAATTTCAAATCCCTGTGCATGTATATATTTTTTCATCCTTCCTCTCCAAAACACATACTTTTGTCCATCAAACTGTGGTATTCCATTTTTATACATGTTGTTTCTCTCCATGATCTACCTTTCAGTGGTTAAACTGATTTTTGAAGGAACCTTCTCTAATACCAATTGTTGGATTAATGAGAGAGGGGGGGTGAATCAATAATAGAGAAATTAAACCATTTTCAACCACAAAATGAAAGTTTTATATCAATATAAATTTATCATCCAAGAGTTGCAGAGTAAATAAATAATGAAAAATGAGAAATCATACACATACATAGTACACCCGTGTTTTTACGTGGAAACCCAAAGAGGGAGAAAACCACAAATTGATTTTTATTATATGTCTTTAAGAATTACATTCATTGGAAGCACCAAATTCCTTTGTTTTCCAGCTGCAACTGGAAGAAGGCTCCAACCCCTAGTTTCTTAGGCTACAACTTGAAGGAATCTCAAACTCCCTAATTCTCTGGCTACAACTAGAAGGAGGCTACAACCCCTTGTGTTCTCCGAATAAAACCAGAAGGTGGCTACAATCACCCGTCCTTGCCCTGTCCAACTGCCCTGATGTAGAAGTATAATGATGGAACCACTGTCACACTATCACTGTGAGATATACTATTGTAAACATGTACCAACCTATACCACTCACTTGCAGCCAACCTGTACAACCGCCTTGCAATCAATCTATACCTGAACTGAACATGTATCAACCAAATACAAAAGATACACGACCTGTAGTTCTGCAACATGTGTATGTACATGTCCTATATGTACAACAGACTGCGTATGTACGTGACCTATTTATTATGCAACCTGTGTATACCCTCTGAAAACTAGTATATAACAAATACATGACATGTAGTTCTGCAACATGTATATGTACGCTCCTTATTTGTTATGAAACCCACGTATGTATGCGAACTATCTGTTATGCAACCTGCATATGCCTTTTAAAAAATAGGGTTTTCTTTCTTCTGAAAACTTCTAACCCTCTGCCACTTCTTTCACATAGATCTGCAACCTATCATTGTATCCAGACTGTAACTTTACCCTGTGCAAGCATCCTCATACATAACCTTTACCCAAAAATCTATATCTCTCTTTAGTCATGTGCCATATAAGTGTGTGTAATCATGAAAAAGCATAATAACCCTCACATGATCTAGACATCAAAACCCTTCCTGATATTCAACCTCTCAGTACATCAACGACTTCACAAATACAAGCTCTCAACCATGTACCACAAATAACCTTTGGCCATATGCCAATAAATACAAGATGTGCCTCAACTCTAACAAGAAGTATCAATGATAAATATTTATACCAACACTGTATTTCTGTATATCTAACTTATACAAAAGATTCCATGCAACCACTAGTCTCTCTAGGGAGAATCTTGAAGTCTCCATAACCATTTCTCATGCATACATCAAAATCCAACTACTCATAGAAATAAGACATACATTTTGAACCAATGGATAGATCTGATGTATCTGATCACTGTAGACCTTTCTGGGAGCTTGATCTCATAATCTAGAACCTCAACATCTTCAACTTCTCAAGTTTCTATGGCTTTACACTCATGTACGTGCCCTAATATACTTCCATCCCGCATATGCATGCAACCTAATACATTGTTAGCCCATGTACACCTCATAAATTAGGGTTTTTTTGTATTCGTTGTAATTCTGAAACTTTCACCGTCAATCCTTTGTGCTACCTCAGAATTTTGCAACTTCATATGTATCAATGAGTACTTGCAGTAAGCCTTATACGACAACAAATATTCAATATGTTCAAGTGTAATTAAATGAGAGACTCTTGCCTCTTATTTATAATTTCATGTAGCTTCTTCAAGGGGTTTCCTTTTAACCATCTTAACCCACTTTCCTTATTTTAGGGCTAACCCACTTTTAACCACTTGTCCACTTAACTTAACCACTTTCCACAATTAGTGAGTTCTCCATTAACTTTATTATTTAAATAATTTATTTTTCATCCACTTTGACTTATGGTACACTCATCACTTCACTTTATTATTTAAATAATTTATTCTTTGCAACCACTTTGACTACTTTGATCTTTTGGGGCGTCTAGATGACTCATGATGGTTCTCCAACTTCACATGGCCATAACTCTCTAACCGTGAGGAGTTATGTGACATTCCACATACCACCAGAAATGAGATGGAATGTACTATCCATCTAGAATAGTCTCACCTTCAAATAATTAAAACTCATACCATTATACATAAAACAAACTTGGGTCCATTACCCAAACATTTTTTCTACCAGAATTTCTTCAAGGGTTGATATCAATGAAAACCAACCCAATTAATCAACAATCTCCCCCTTTGAAATTCATGGAAACACTCTAATGCAATAATCAAGTTATATCATGCAATACGGAAGTCATATCACTCATTCCCCCCCTGTGACCATCGATCCCCCTAGAACCATGCCTCTGTGCTCTGCATATGATAAATATCTCCCCCTTTTTCATCAATGACAAATGTATCTTTCCATCCGGGGCTGCTCCCCCTAGGTATCTCTGTATATCCTTTGCAAATTTCTGGCTTAACCTGCCATCAGTACTTCCAAAAATAATATCATCAACATAAACTTCAATTAATAAAATACTATCTTGAGTTACCTTGATGTAGAGGTTGTTTTCTACACTTCCTTTTCTGAACCCTTCCTGTTGTAAATATTTATCTAGTCTAGAGTACCATGCTATAGGAGCCTATTTTAGACCATACACAACCTTTTTCAATTTGCACATGTAATCTGCGCTCTCTGACAACTGAAATCCTTCTGGTTGTTTGATATAGACTTCTTCTTAAAGTTCCCCATTTAGAAAAGTTGATTTCACGTCTATCTGATACACTTTAATATTCTTGGAGCATGCATAAGATAAAAGAAATTGGATTCCTTCCATTATGGCAACTGGGGAAAATGTCTCTTCAAATTTGATTCCTTCAACCCGTGCGTATCCTTTACATACCAATTTTTTTGTAGCTTTGTTCCTTGTAACATGTCCATCTTCATTCATTTTATTTCTGAATACCCACTTTGTGCAAATCACATTCTTATTCTTTGGTACTTAAACCAATTCCCAAGTGCCATTCTTCTCTATTTGATCCAATTATTTATCCATTTCCTTATTCCAAAATTCATCCTTGCTGGCCTCTTCAAAAATGTTTGGTTCAATCGTATATGAGAGTGCTACGTGCATTTGTTCTAGTGAACAAATTATTCTTCTAGTATCAACTCCTGCATCTTTGTTTATGATAATCTGATCTAAAGGATGATTCTTTTGTACTCGTTTGCTGGGTGTCTTTGGAGGCACTTGCTGAACTTTCTCTTCTACTTCTATCTGATCTTCTTCATCTTTCCCTTCTACTTTTTCTTCGTAAAGTTGTTCCATTGATTCATTTTCTTCTTCCTTTAATTCTTGTCCACTTGTTTCATCAATTGTTACATTGATTCTTTCCACAACTTTATTCAACCTCAGATTGTAACACTTGTATTCTTTTATTGTACTTGAGTAACCAACAAGTACTCCTTTGTCCACACGAGATTCACACTTTCCCATTCTTCCATCTTCTCTTTTGATGTAACATTTTCTTCCAAATACTCTAAAGTGCTTCACATTTGCTGGTATTCCTTTCCATAGCTCGTAGGGATTTTTGTCAGTGTTGTTTCTGAGCATTAATCTATTTTGAATATGAACTGTTGTATGCACTACATGTGTCTTAAAAATATCTGTCAATTTGGAATCCACTACCATTGTTCGATCCATTTCCTGTATTGTCTTGTTCTTTCTTTCAACAAATCCATTCTGTTGAGGTGTCCTAGCAATAGAGAATTTCCTTTTTATTCCATGCCTATTGCAGTAGTCCATAAATTCCTTTGAAGTGAACTCTCCTCCATTATCAAATCTCAAACATTTGATTTTTGAATCCATTTAATTTTCAACCATTTTCTTGTAGACCTTGAAGTTTTCAAAAACTTCTGACTTATTCCTGAGAAAACAAATTGTAGTCATTCTTGTATAATCATCAACTAATAACATAAAGTATTTCTCACCTTTTAAATTTTTTTTTGTAGTCGGTTCAACTAGATGAGTATGCACAATTTCTAGTGGTTTTTTCGTTGAATATTCCTTTGATTTGAACCTGGTTTTTGTTTGCTTTCCTTGTTGACAATGCTTTCATAAAGTGTTAGTTGGTTTCGTGATCTGGGGAATTTCTCTAACTGCTTCCTTTTTGCTGACTTTGACAAGGTTATCAAAGTGTATGTGACTCATTATTCTGTGCCATAACCAACCTTCATCTTCCTTTCATAGACACCACTTTTCATTTCCAATTTCACTTAATACATATATGTTGCTTGAAGTTCTTGCAGCTGTTGCAATCAATTTTCCCAAGCCTTCTTTTCTTATCTCACACTTTTGTGAATCAAAAGTAATTTTATGACCTTGGTCACACATTTGAGTCACACTTAGATGATTATGTTTCATATCTTCTACTAGTAGAACATATTCTTCCTTGGTATTCTTGTTTCCTATTCTGACTGTTACTTGTTAGGATATTTAGACACTTAGGAGTTAGTTAAGATCTACTTGGTCTAATATGTCGTTAGGTAAAAGTGTGTTTCTTTAGTATGCATTAGTATGCATTTGTAGTTAGGAAATCCGACGGTGACGATATGTTCCTGACATAGAGTGATCCGACGGTTCATACTCTCCTCGATCTTAACGACCATTGATCCGTGGCTTAACACCCAATTGGTCCATGATCTCTATTTAAAGAGCATGGAGGGTCATTTTCTGATGATCGATTGTGAGAAAATCTCTTGTAAAATCTCTCTGTAATCTTTTTCTTTGCATTAATAAACTGCTCCAAGTGGCCGCGTTGGTTGGGGCCGTGGATGTTTCCCCGTAGGGGTTTTACCACGTGAAAACATCGGTGTGT
>ML791474.1:65189-97964 GCA_009831015.1 Picea engelmannii
ATTGAACATGACTGGATGGAAGGGATGGAAGCATCATAGAAGAGATTTAATGCCAATGACATGTCATCGAGATTAAATTTACAGAGGATATGATAGACTCTTGTCAAAAAGTCTTCTGAAGATGAATCATCGTTGATTAGCGATGTATGAAATTCTTCACATAATTGATCAAAATCATAAATTTCAAAATCATCTAGAAACTCATCTACAAATTGAAACCAATAAAAAATGTGACATGCTGGAAAGGATTCAAACCAATGTTGAATCCGACCTCTAAAAGTAAAAGCGAAAAGTCTGCATAAAACTCTTAAATATGAGATGTCATGTTTGATGCATTTGCACCAAAAATTGTTAAGGTGGTATTTAGCAGATATATTGCCTCCACCATCAAAGGTGAGTTTGGACAAGCGTGAAATTTTCTCGTTGGGAACATCGGGTAATGAGAAGTTGAAAGCATGTTCCAACACAGTGATTTGGGGAGCCATGGGGAAATTGAATATATTTAAAATAAAGGCTCCTACAAGGCCAGCTTGTCAGTCGGCCCTCCTTCTAGCGCCATTTGTTGACGGGAAAAATTGCACGCTCGTCAACTGGAGAAGTGGATCCGGTCCAGGGTTGTCTAAATAACCCAAGCCATTTGGGATGATCCACCCCGACGGGTTTAGTGGCTCCGTTGGCCGATCTAAGTCTTAGGAAAATGAAAGAAAAACTAACTAAAGGAACTAATCTAAATGAAAACAACAATTAAAGCAAACTAATAAACAAATCTGAAACATATATATACAGTCTGTTGTCTAATATTATACAACGATAATTCTATGAAATTAGATGTTCAATTATCAACAGAATTAGATCTCAACTACAAATGTACAGTATTTACAGATTACAAGTTTTAAATGAAAACCTGCAAAAATCATTTGTAAACTGTCCTATGACAACAAAACTATTGTTTTTGAATGTTATAATTTTATGAAACAAAATTAAAGTGACAATTATCAAAGCTGAATAATTAAGATAACAATCTGTACTATAAAACTAAACTATACATCTATCTAAACTACTGTAAATTCACAAATTTATTATCTATCAAATTACAAATAACAATCTAACCTGAAGTAACGCTTTCCAATTTGTCCCGTACAAAGTATTCGATTCAGCTGTTTGATGGGAGGAAACCCCCACCAGATTTTCCACAAGCTTCTTGTAAACAGGAAGCAACAATGCTCTTTGAACATAAATGATAGGACAAACAAGACATAAAACTTACAACAATCTTAATATTTACAAATCATCACAGTTAGATAAACCCATATGCGAAGATTTGTACAAAATGATTCATTTAACGAAGAAGATAAACCTTTAATTCATTAAATTGAAACAAAGTAATTGTTGTACTTTAAGATAAGAGACGTCAAATATGGACAACACATAAACCAAATCACATCAACCTGCAACGAATTATGATAGCTAAAGTAGTTGATAATTGATTGCAAACCGATATGAAGAAAACTTGAAATAAAAGTTTGATATATTGAAAGCTAAAGTTGTTACAAAACATCAACTTTCATCCCAGTTTGTATCCTCATAAGTCCAAAGTCTTTCTTCTCCCAATATTAATGATGATGGGTTCATTACAAAAATAAATGAGTTTATAAAGGCCATCGGGTAAAACATCCCTGTGGGAAATATCAAAACAGTTTACAAAAAATCTGGGAATAATCTCCCAAGTCTCTATTCCTGACTAAAGCTAACAACCTATAACAAAACTATATCATAAAAGTATCTCCTAAACTGCCACAGCATGCCCAATTTTCCTTTGAAATTCATAGGTACCTGGGTTGTAGGAAAATGATTCGATCAGGATAACTTTGAATTGACAAAGGCCGTTGTTGATTCTACATTTCTAAAGACAATTGAACTTGTATTCTTTTGCTTTTTCTCATTGGCTTGTAGCCTGTCGTTCTCCTTTGACAACACTATCACCCATTCCTCTAATGATTTGATCGTATATTGCAACAGGGGGACATTCGTGTAGTAATGCTCAAGCTAGGAATTGCATTGGGTACATGGTGATTGATCGGGCTTTGACATCATAGGCGAGGGTTCTTTCAAGCTACCAGGGGTTTCACTGTGAAGCTTAATTCCCGGGAAGTTAGGGTCGTTCTTGAGGCAAGGAGGTAAGTTGGAAACATAGTCATAGGGTTCCATAGAGCAGAGGCCATGGGAATAGGGGTAGTCCTCATCTAGAAAATCTTCGATCTCCGAGTCTGAGTCCTTGCTCAAGATAATAGGGTTTTTGTCAATGTTTTGCTTAGGCTTGTTCTGGGCACATCGGGATATCCATCATGCATTTTTCTTTCCCTTACTGTTGACTCCAATATCACCTTTGCCTTTCTTCCTTACAAGCCTTTTAATGGTCTTGTATTGTCTTTAGCACATGGGTTGGCCATGGTATCGGGTAGGTCAATGTCGGGGCAATTCGAGGGTTTGACAGAGGGTAAAAATGTAGAAGGTGGAACTGTAGGCACAACCAGAGTTTTAGTAACCACAGACTTATCCACTTGGATGCACTCGAGAGTGGCAAATCCATTCCTAGATAGGAAGGCTTGCCAACAGTCACCACTAAGGCTCAGATGATGAATGATAATGAATTTTATCAAGCAGTGATGGAAAAGGCTACTATCAACCTTCTCACGCTTAAATCACTTGGACATCTTGTACAGGCTACGTAAAAGATAATGTGGCATATTCAGAGGGTAGTCTATAAAATTCATCAATAAACAAAGATGATACAGAAATACCAAGCCATAACGACCTTCGCAGGTCACAAACTGCTTAACAATTGCAAAAAGATCGTGCCACCTGGGTTTGAGGGCAGTGACAGGCATTCCTCTATCACAACTAACAATCTTTCTCGATGTGAATAGAAGCGGTCACGACACCTCGTCCACTTTGGAATTTTTAAACCACCTTTTCCTTGTAGCTGGTAGTCCTGTAGCTGAGCTTAGGAATTCCTCATTTAGCTCGAGCTGTATGTCTTTGACCTTAGCCTTGCATCCGTCAAACGTGAGGGCGAACTGTTGGGCCACTGAGAGGTTGAAACCCTCAAATCTTTGGATAAAAACCAACCAACCGCTATTTTCCAAATCCTTACGAGAATTGTCGAATAGCAGGAGTGTCTCGCTGCCATTAGACTCTATTCGCACCACAGGTGACATAGGTGAGGGCACACAGTGAGTAGGGTAAATAGACAAGGGTTTGGATAGGGTATACGCATGACCGATATCTCACAGGCTTTCGCAAAAACCAACAGAGGTAACCCGGGATAGCAGACAAGCATTAATGCCTAAGTGTGCGAGGGTGGTGGAAGGCAATAAACCCATGCAAAACAATCATATCCAAATGTAAAATCGACGATGTATATGGTGATTCAAATCACCGTTGGTGTATGTTAAATCAATGCCAATAAAACAACCATTGATAACTATGATGAGTCGAACCGAAATATTTGCACAAGCAATAGTGTTATTTAAAACCAAAACAATAATTCGAAATCAGCGCCAAGGGTTCGATTATAATGAGTATGTGTTTTATGAAATGATTGCACCGAGGGTCTAACCACAATGTCAATGTGTTTTCATGAAACCAATGCACCAAGGAAGACTATAAAACATCAAACCACCAATGTATCAAGGACCCAATGATAGTTATTATAATATCATCTCAATCTTATAAAAATGAAATCATATTAACAACAAAAAAATCCAAATGAGTAAAGGTTTTAGTGTCTTGCCAACTGTGATACCATAAATGAATTGGAAATGCAATGAACACATAGACAAGGGTAATTATAATAATCTAGTGACGAATTTAATGCTATTAACATGACTTCGAACCAAGGTTTTCACGCTTTCAGTCTTGAAAACGAAAACAAAAGGCAGGTGTGCGAATGAGCAAAAGATTGCGATGAGAATCAAGGGTTCCAAAACACTTGTGTAGGCAGCTTATAAAGATAGGATAAAAATGCGAAATGGATGCCAACAATACATCAAAATCCAACTACTCATATAAATAAGACATACCTTTTGAGCCAATGGATAGATCTAATGTATCTGATCACTGCAAACCTTCCTGGGAGCTTGATATCAGAGTCTAGAACCTCAACATCTTAATCTTCTCAAGTTTATATGGCTTTAACCTCATGTACGCGCCTTAATATACTGTCAGCCCATGTATGTATGCACCCTAATACACTGTTAGCCTGTGTACACCTTAGAAGTTAGGGTTTTTTAGTATTCACTGTAATTCCGAAAATTTCGTCGTTAACCCTTCATGCTACCTTAGAATTTCGCAACTTCATATGTATCAATGAGTACTTGCAGTAATCCGTACACAAAAATAGATATTCAGTATGTTCAAGTGTAATTAAATGATATACCCTTGCCTCTTATTTATACTTTCATGTAGCTTCTTCAAGGGGTTTCCTTCTAACCATCTTAACCCACTTTCCTTATTTTAGGGATAACCCACTTCTAACCACTTGTCCACTTAACTTAACCACTTGTCCACAATTAGTGATATTTCCATTAACTTTATTATTTAAATAATTTCTTTTGCATCCAATTTGACTTATAGAACACTCATCACTTCACTTTATTATTTAAATATTTTTTTCTTTGCAACCACTTTGACTACTTTGACCTTTTGGGGCTTCTAGATGATTAGTCAGGAGGGTTCTCCAATTTCACATGACCATAACTCTCTAACCGTGAGGAGTTATGTCACGTTACACATACCACCGGAAATGGCATGACATGTACTATCCATATATAATAGTTTTAATTTCAAATATATTAAAACTCATACCATTATACATCAAACAAACTTAGGTCCATTACCCAAACATTTGTGCTACCGAAATTCGCTACCGAACTTTCTTCAAGGGTTGATATCAATGAAAACCAACCGAATTAATCAACAATCTCCCCCTTTGGAATTGATGTCAACTCTCTGATGCAATACTGAAGTTATATCCTACAATACTGAAGTCATATCACTCATGCTCACCCTGTGACCATCACTCCCCCTGGAACCATGTCTGTGTTCTCTACATATGATAAATCTCTCCCCCTTTGTCATCAATGTCAAAGGTATCTTTCCATCAGGGCTTGCTCCCCCTAACTAAAGTGTCCTTGGGGATACTCCCACTGACCGAACTCTTCCTGAAACTGATCTCACGACCCCAACTATCTTCTTTATGGTTCTTCCTCGTGTAAATCTAAGACATATAAGATAAACATTCAAAATCATTCATTTTGGAGTAGAAATTACTCCGAGTCTCTGGCGAAGATACTCAAAGGCTTCCCATGGAAGTGGTTTTGTAAAGATGTCTACCACTTGTTCTTTTTTTCTCACATATTCAACTCTGATGTTCTTCTTTGCAACCTGTTCCTGTAGAAAGTGATACTTGATTGGAATGTGCTTCGTATTGAAGTGCATCATGGGGTTCTTTGAGATATTGATGGTTCTTATATTATCACAATAGATTGGAATGGGATCATCATACTCAACTTGTATATATGTCAGAGTTTGTTTCATCCATAGAACTTGTGTACAACATGTTGTTGCTGCAATAGACTCTGCTTCGGCTGTAGATAAGGATATTGTTGATTGTTTCTTGCTTAGCCATGATACTAAACACTCACCCAAGTAGAACGTTGCTCCACAAGTGCTTCATCGGTCATCAATGTAACATGCCCAATATGCATCTGTGTAGGAAATAAGTGATAGATCCTTTCTTTTTGGATACCATAATCCAAACTCTTCAGTTCCTTTGAGATATCTGAAAATCCTCTTCACTGCTAATATATGTGATTCCTTTGATGGTGCTTGAAATCGTGCCACCTGTCCAACTGCCTGCATTACATTTGGTCTGGATGTTGTCACATATAGCAAGATACAAATCATTGACCTATATTTCCTCTATTTTGTAGACTTTAAATCATCATATTTGCTCAACTTGCAACTGGTTCGCATAGGATTGGTAACTGGTTTGCAATATTCCATTTCGAACCGCTTTATCATTTCTATGATATACTTAGTTTGAGAAATACAAATTCCTTGGTTTCTCTGACATATCTGAAGACCCATAAAGAAGGATAGTTCTCTGAGTAATGATATTTCAAATTCATTCTGCATATCCTTTGCAAATTTCTGGCTTAACCTATCATCAATACTTCCAAAAATAATATCATCAACATAAACTTATGTTAGTAAAATACTAGATGAGTTACCTTGATGTAGAGGTTGTTGTCTACACTTCCTTTTATTAACCCTGTCTACTGTAGAGATTTATCCACTCTAGAGTACCATGCTCTAGGAGCCTATTTTAGACCATACAAAGCCTTCTTCAATTTGCACATGTAATCTACATTCTCTGACAACTGAAATCCTTTTGGTTGTTTGATGTAGACTTCTTCTTCAAGTTCCCCATTCAGAAAATCTGATTTCATGTCCATCTGATACACTTTAATATTCTTTGAGCATGCATAAGCTAAAAGCAATCAGATTGGTTCTATTATGAAAACTAGGGAAAATGTCTCTTCAAAGTCGATTCCTTAAACCTGTGTGTATCCTTTACATACCAATATAGCTTTGTTCCTTGTAACTTGTCCATCTTCATTCAATTTATTTCTGAATACACACTTTGTGCCAATCACATTCTTATTCTTTGGTCTTGGAACCAATTCCCAAGTGTCATTCTTCTTTATTTGATCCAATTCTTCATCCATGGCCTTATTCCAAAATTCATCCTTGTTGGCCTCTTCAAAATTGTTTGGTTCAATCATAGATGAGAATTCTAGGTGCATTTGTTCTATCGAACTGATTCTTCTTCTAGGCTCAACTCCTGCATCTTTGTTTTTGATAATCTGATCTTAAGGATGATTATTTTGTACTCGTTTTCTAGGTA
This sequence comes from Picea engelmannii, assembly GCA_009831015.1. Classification (NCBI taxonomy): domain Eukaryota; kingdom Viridiplantae; phylum Streptophyta; class Pinopsida; order Pinales; family Pinaceae; genus Picea; species Picea engelmannii. The sequence continues at coordinate 72,160 of ML791474.1, forward strand.
TATTTGGAGGCACTTGTTGAACTTGATCTTCTACTTCTATCTGATCTTCTTCATCTTCCCCTTCTACTTCTTCTTCATCTTCTGCTTCTTCTTTGTAAAGTTGTTCCATTGATTCATTTTCTTCTTCTTTTAATTCTTGTCCACCTGTTTCATCAATTGTTACATTGATGCTTTCCACAAATTTGTTAAACCTCAGATTGTAACACTTGTATGATTTCCTTGTACTTGAGTAACCAACAAGTACTCCTTTGTCCACACAAGAGTCAAACTTTCCCATTCTTCCATCTTCTATTTTGATGTAGCATTTGCTTCCAAATACTCCGAAGTGCTTCACATTTGTTGGTCTTCCTTTCCATAGCTTGTAGGTAGTTTTTTTTGTGTTGTTTCTGAGCATTACTCTGTTTTGAATGTGGACTATTGTATGCACTGCATGCATCCAAAAAATATCTGTCAATTTGGAATCCATTAGCATTGTTCGAGCCATTTCCTATACTGTCCTATTATTTCTTTCAACAACTCCATTTTGTTGAGGTGTCCTAACAACAAATAATTTCCTTTTTATTCCATGCCTGCTATAGTAGTCCATAAATTACTTTGAAGTGAACTCTCCTCCATTATCAGATCTCAAACATTTGATTTTTGAATGCATTTCTTTTTCAACCATTTCCTTGTAAACCTTGAATTTTTCGAAAGCTTCTAACTTAATAGATCTCATTAATTTATAAATATTAATATAATATTAATGTAATAATTAATTAATACATTAATTATGTATTAATAAATTAATGGTGGTCCCCAAGGCATGTCGATTGTCAACTAGCAACAACCACTTTATAAAAGTGGTTGATATACGTTGATCGACAGCTTTTTCCACCTTTCCAAACTAATGACGTCGATCGGCGTATATCAACCACTTTTATAAAGTGGTTGTTGCTAGTATACCATAGCTTACAATAAATCTAGTTGAATAATGTATGATTGAGGAGAATGAAATCCTTTATCAAGAAACCCATTTAGTTACAAGCTATTTTAGAGAATCCCTTTACTCGAGTGAATTTTACATTACCTGCATGGTATTATTCCTAAGAGTCCATTTTTAATGGAATGAAATCACTTTAAATGAGGTTTTGACTAAACACACCATAAGTTTACTTTTAAGGTGGATCTAAAAATTTACTTTAATAGGTAGAATTTAGAAATCAACCCCCAAAGAATATAAATTTTATAATAAAACTTTAAATAACATTTTATGCATTTAGTTTTTTTGACAATTATTTCCGTTTAGAAAACATATTTATGAGAATAGAATCCACCTGGAGAGGATAACAATCATTCCTCCCAACCATTGAACCTAAATCCAATTAACATCCTAACCTTTTAGTCTATCACCATTATCTACAAATTACCCAATAAAAATTCAAATTCTTTTAAATGAAGCCAACAAACACATAAATTCCTAAATAATCTATATCAAAGCTACACGTATTCTTACAAATCCATATTTCCTTACCTTTTATTGGTTTCTTGGTAACATAAACAATGAACAATGAATTCATGAAACTTGTGAGTAGTCCTTAAAACATATAGTTTGTCATTGATGATGTTAAATTATTTCCTTTAGCATATCATTAGAAAGATAAATAAAGTTCACATTCTTATTACATTAGGAATGAACATACCAAGTTCCCCGCTTGATCAACTTGCTCAAACTTGATACTTTTGAATTGAATCTAGTACGTTCTTCTTACATTCTGATATGGAGAAATATTTCTCCATAAATAGTTATGAAGGAATTGAATACCCACAAAGATGAGAGAAATCTTACTAAAGCTATATGCTTTTGTCTATAGAACCCAAACAAAGAGAGATATAGAACAAATAAAACTAGGAAATTAAAGCATTGGAATTACTTTTCTAGATATTTGTTTAGATGTGAATTTAGATTCACAAGAAAGTATCCTAACATACTACTATAAGCACATCGAATACCATTATATAAACATAGTTTTAAAAAGAAATAAGCTTTGCTTTCAATATCCTTTAAATTGCAAAGATTACATATTCTTTTTTCCCAAGGAGTTTTCCAAATAGTTCATTTGTTATTCTTGAAACACATCATCCATCTTTAATGATGTTAAATTATTTCTGTTATTATACAATTAAAAATATAAATAAGTCCCTTATTCTTCTTATTGCACTAGGAATGTACATACCGAGTTCCCTTTCCATCAACCTTCTCAAAGTGAATAATTTTGTATTGAATCAATCAACATATCATCTTTGAAAAGTGACCAACATAAATTCCTAAATCACCCATCTCAAAACTAGAATCAGTCTTACAAATCCGAATTTCCTTGCCTTTGATTAGCTTCTTGGTACCACCAGTGATGGACAACGAATTCATGAAACTTGCACAGTCATCTATGAAACACATCGTCTATTGTTAATGACGTTAAATAATATCCCTTGACATATAACTAGAGAGAGATAAATAAATATTTATTATTATTGCACTAGAAATAGACATACCATGTTCCTTATCTATCAAATTAGTCAACATAAATTCCTAAATCACCCATATCAAAAACACACTCACTCTTACAAATCCAAATTTCCTTACCTTTAATTAGCTTCTTGGTACCACCAGTGATGGACAACGAATTCATGAAACTTGCAAAGTCATCTAGGAAACACATCATCTATTGTTAATGATGTTAAATGATATCCCTTGGCTTATAACTAGAGAGATAAATAAATCCTTATTATTATTGCACTAGAAATGGACATACCAGGTTCCTTATCAATCAAACTACTCAAATTGGATATTTTTGAATTGAATATAATACGTGTTCCTTGCATTATGATATGAAGAAGTACCTATCCGTAATTAGTTATGAAAGTATTGAACAACCACGTAGATGAGAACAATTAGACTAAAGTTATCTACCTCCTGTCTGTCTAGGAAATTGGTATGAATAACCTTGACTGCCAACAATGCCACGAGAAGGTACTTCAAAGTTCACACACAAAAACAATCCATTTCACATTATTATCATGGGGATTATGTGGGGCCCATAAATTTCCAATACAAATAATATGGGTTCATTCCAAAAAATAACCTTCAAGTTGCCAAGTTTCTCTCATGGCCATTGTGTAAGCATCCCAACTGTTATGTAATTTTATTGGATTTTCAAATTATTTAGCATTTTTTATTTCAGAGATGAAAACAAATCTAATTAAACTAGAGATTAAAATATATATTTGGGGATAGCTTGGTTTATATTTTAGGACGTAAAGAAAGAGAGTGCAGACAAAGAAAATCAGAAAATTAAAATATTGAAATTGCTTATTTAGATGTGAGTTTAGATTTACAATAAAATATCTTAGCATAGTTTGGTTGTCTTGATTTAGGATTTAATGAACCATATCATGATTATACATATCATTATAAGCACATGTTAGTTTCTCTTTCTAGCACACATGAGTTAATTCTTTGAGTAACAATCATCATTTTCTTTATTAAGTCTTGCAACCTTATTATGGGTATGAAGGATAACCAAATATAGGAACAATAATGTATTAGTCTTTTATCTTCGATGTTTTCATCACTTTAAAGGAATTATAACACTCGAGTTTTGATCTTCGGATTAGAAATGTATATATGTGTATATGATGAAAGGTTGAGAGCCAAACGATGGAATATGTAAATATTGTACATTAAAGGTTAATAATAAAAATACATCTTTCGCTCCAAGTGGAGAAGGATAAAAACACAGGTGGCTATGATTCCAAAAGAGATGAAAGAAAGGGGGCTTAGGGGGCTCAAAGGGGGCCAAAGAGAAATAATATTATTTTATTCTAAGCCTAAGTCACTTACCTCATATTATCCCAAGTCTTATCAACCTCGGAGTTAGGGGGGAAGTGAGACACATGGAATTATTAGGAATACACATGGTGGGTTGTAAGCATGCATTTATAATCTAGACTTTTGGTTGTTGGGGGGAGAATTATCAATTATTATTCATATATGATGTATGAGAGGCTATGCTACCATAGTATGATTATAGCAGAATGTTGGACATGGATGTTATGAAAAACATGAAGAATTTATGCCCGTGTTCATGAGGAACATTTCTATTGAGAAAAAATAATGATAGTTGAGAATCCCTCGAGTCCCAAGAAGAGAGATTTCCTAGATATTTTGTTCTAGATCCTTAGAAGGAGGTGGAAAGTGTCACATAGATCAAATAAAATACATGCTTTTATCTATTATAAATAAATTTGTAGTGCAATTAGTGCATGAAAATTAAAATGACTATCCATGGAGCTTTCACATGGATTGCAAAGGAAATGTTGGATTCCTTAAAACAAGGTAGTCTAGACCACCCTATCTTAAAACAAGGTAGTCTAGACCACCCTATCCTACATAGATTTCCCCTTACCTATGTCTATAGTTTTATATTCCTTAACGTAGGTGTCTTTTCTTAATAAACAAAGATTTTTATTTTGAAGAAATTGTGGAATAGTAGTTTGGATGCCTCTCAATAAACATAATCTACCAAAGTTAGTGAAATGTTGAACCTCTACTATGAAATACATCTTTGTACATTTTTATAGCTTTATCTTCCAACTATCCTTAATGGAAAATTTCCAATATATATACCTTGCTCAAAAGCAACAAAAGAAACTATAGTGTCTAGCTTACAAAAAAATTGCAGTGGAAAAAAGGAGTGCAAATTTTAGATCATCAATGAACATTTTCACAATAGCATAAAAACTAACACTGAAAGTTATTATGCAATCCCTTGGAAATATATAGGATTTAAAAATGGATAGAATTGTTTTCAAAACTATTGTAAATAGATGGGATTTCAGAATGAGGATATTGACACTCATTGGAATCATCACAAATATCTTTTCATTGAGCACTACTCTATAACTTCTTTGATTTTTTTTTTTTTAAAGGATAGGAATGGACATTTCTACAAGTGCCAAGAAATATATATGGAAATTGTTACCCATAATTCCAAACTCTTTACAAAGAATCTCAAAACAATGCTTCATTGTGAATAAGTAGGAAAAAGGGAAACTATTAGGAAAAAATGGAGGCTCTAATGTAATGGGGGGAATTTCATGACTACAGTCCCCTTCTCTATCGACATTTTTCCTCATTCGATAAGACATAGCTTAAGAAAATGGATCTTTCACCAAAGAACAATACTAAAAGACTATGCAATAGAAGTTACAAGATAAAATAAAAAACATAGAAATTGCATAATATAAAAATGCATATAAAAAAAGGTGACGAATAACAAGGTATACGTGACCATTAGATTGTATTAAATATCGAAATGCACAAGTCATTTGAGAATCTATCAGTGGTTCAATCTAATGGGTGCTAAAATCCTTTTAAACCTTTAAATCAACTACCACAACTTGTATGAAGATTCAACAAATTTCTGTCCAAATTTAGTGGAAGCGAGAAGTTTAAGTAGAGGTAATTTGAATCTATGAGCTACAAAGGATTTCATTGATGCCAAATGAGAAAGTGTACAAAATAGATATTTCTTATCATGCATATTTCTAAAACTGAGGCCACTTGGCGCTTGGTTTTCTTGGAGATATGATTGGAAATGATAGTTAATATGGAGGGTTTGTTGTGTTTCACATATGTTGTCATTGATGTCAAAGTAGTCATGGACACGATTAGTTGTAGCGCAATAACAAACAATATGGCACAAAGTATGATGCGTAGACTGAGGAAGTCGTGAAAGGATGAAAACCAAAGTGTGCAGAAGGATCAAAGGAAAAAAGGATCAATGATGTAGAAGAATATAAATGGCTAGGACTTGACCACAGATAGGATCGGTCGGTGAATAAATTCTTGGTGATAACAGATAAATGCAGCCGGATCAACAAGGGGATGATCCACAACGTAGTTTAGAAGTGAAGTACGACATAGAAAAATGCAACAGTGTAGACTGCAACAAATTTCCCTATTCACGATTGCGAAGTGGAGCGACGAATGTTGGTGTTGTAGTGCGATAACAAATGTGCAACGACTACAGGGTGCCTTGAGCTAGTACAAAAAATGATGCAATAGAGTGTGACGAGATGAAGCTGGTGTGACAAGCGATGGATTGGAATGTGACGGAACAAGTGAAAGTTTAACAATCAAGTGAGAAAGTCACCAGGGCGCGCTCAAAGTCTAGTGGGGCAACTTGGTGAGCTCACTACAGTGAAAGTGTGACAAGAGATAGAGTGGACTGTGACATAATGCATGGAAGTGATATAGTAAAGTGAGTGAATCACCAAGGCATGCTCATAGTCTTGTGCGGGACTTGGTGAGTGCACTACATGGCAAGTGTGACAAGATAAAGACTTGTGACTTGATTCTTTCACTCCTATTCTATCTGTGCATTGATGCTCTAAAATAGAATGTTAATTTTTGCATTAATTTGAGGAGATGCTATGATAAGACTAGATTTTGTTGTTGAAGATGAGTTGGATATCATTCGTTGGAAGATTTGGTCAGTTTGATTTAGTTGAAGAATGACCATCCGTAACTGGACTTTGATCTGGTCAAGATATGTCCACAATACAACTATTATGCATCCACATATAACTAATTAGACTTTGATTTGGTCAAAATATGTCTATAATAAAAACGTTATGCGTTCACATACTTAATTTATATAGAAGTGCATCCACATATAACTAGATGGACCTTGATCTGGTCAAGATATGTCCACAATATAACTGTTATGTGTCCACATACAATGTCAAACTCAGGAAAATATAATATAAATAGGGATGTGCACTGATCGAGAAAAGATGAGTTGATGGGAAGAGAAGGAAAAGGTCATGTAATTGTTTAAAGGAACTAAATTGGAGATATATCAGATCATTTTTGAATTGAAGAAAAAATAAAAAAGGGGTCTTGAGAAAGGTTTAATTTTGTAAGGAATTTTTCATTAGATAAAAATGAATATAAGGAGGCAGGGTGGTGCAGGGGAGAGGACCGATGTCCTCACTCTACAGGTTGGTGCCTGAGAGGATTGGTGTCCTCATCATTTCTAACAGGTTGGCACTTGATAGGATTAGTGTCGTCATTATTTGCAACATGTGGGTGACTTTCGAGTTGAAAGATTATAAATTGTAAGTTGGTTCTTGTAGAAGAACATAAAGAAAAATGTTTTGTGGTTTTCTCCCGCATTGGGTTTCCACATAAAAATTATGGTGTATTGTGTTTTCTATGTTGTTTTTATTTTTGCATTCATTGTGATTAAGTAAGAACTCAAAAATAATATTAAATCATTTTGAGAAAATTGATACAATACTGATTCACCCCCCCTCTCAGTATTACTGTGAGTCTCAGCATGTTGATGTGGTCCTTTTGGTGGAGCAATATAGCCCATTATTTTCCCAAACTATAGAATGAAAAATAATTCATGGTTGTTAGGCTAAGCTAGACACCCTCGACATCCTCACCAACCTCTATTGTAAATATATATGAAAGTATTTGTATTTATATTATCATCAAATCTATTTGAAGTATGGCCATCAACAATTTCTACTACCAGGGTTGAGCTATGACTTATTTATTTGTTTTGGATACAATAAAGGTTGAGCTAGTGGGGATGTTGCTTCCAAGTCTATAATGTTAGGTATTTCAATGTTAAATGTTAGGTATCTCTATTTTTGGCCTCCCTTATCATGTATGTTTGTTATATGCCAAATGGTCTTAACCCTGAAATGATTTCTTCTATTAGTATTTCAAGTCAATTTGTTTTAGATTACAATAATATTTTCCACATTGGAAATGGCATCCTCACAACTATCAAGTTTTAAAGAACAATGTAGTTAATGGCTCTTCAAATTACACTCGTAATGGTATTTTTTACCTATTGGTTTATGCAACATATCATAGAAAATGAATCATAAAAAATGAATCAATAACACATAATTAGACATGAATCAATTGATTATAATTCCCTCTTATATCCCTTGAACATACCAAAAAAAAAACTCCTCTCAATCAATCTATAATTTTGCATGGACTTTGACTATTGGTGTGAAACACCAATGATGATAAACAAAAAACAATGAGGCTACTAACTGTTGGGATAATTAGAAGCACAAATTTGACATTTCCCCACTATTTTTTAGTTCCAAAGGTGCTTAATGAAAAAATAATAATAAAGTCTAGAAGCACAAATTTTCCATTTCCTAACTACTTTTCAGTTAAAGAGGTTCTTAATAGAAACAAAAGGAACAATAAATACTATTCATCCACTCTCTAACCATAAGCAGTTAGTTGAGCTATAATTTTCCTGAAAATATCTTAACAGTTCCAAAAGGTAAAAAATCAAAGGAATTAGAAATGCATTTACTAATGTGAGCAAACCTAATTCAGGCAATAAGCTCTTTCCTTAGAATATATATATATATATATATATATATATATATATATATATATATCCCCAAGGGTTATCTTAAGTGGTTCTAAGCCAAACATGAAGCTATCCCCAGTGGAGGAGGTCATGGGTTTGAATCTCTTGTTCCCCCTTGGGGTTAGGCCCCGTAATAATGTCCAACGGTTTACCCCGTTTTCCACCCACAAAGTGGGGAAGTATTCAGGGGTTTCCCGCGAGGTATTCCATCGAAAAAAAAGAAGAAAAAAATACACACATACACACATGATTTCCTCCAAAAACATCACTAGAAATATTTGTTCAAATGACCATGTTGAATATGGTTGATAATGCTTGACCACAATTGGAAATGTTGACTATGGTTGACCATGGTTAACCATGGTTGAATTTTTTCATCCATGGTTAACTATGGTTGACCATGCATTAATATAGTTGACTACGAGTGACCATGTTCACTATGGTTGATCATGTTGACCAATGTTTTACTATGATTAAATATGGATGAATATGGTTGACCATGTCAAACATGTTTGACCTTGTCAATAATGTTTTAGAATGTTTAACCATGGTTGGTTTTCATTTAGCATGGTTGACCATGTTTGGCAACGAAAGACTTTGGTTGAGCATGGTTGATTATGGTTGAATTTCATCAAGCATGTTTAACCATTGGTTAACTTTGTTGACTATATTAAACTTATGTTGAGCATGGATGACCATGTTTTATTACGGTTTTCATTAGTTGAACATGATAAAATATGGTTGACTTTGGATGGTGATGGTTGACCATGGTTGACCTTGATTGACTATTGACTTGGTTGACCACAGTCAATTATGGTTATATCACATTATGATGTATAACTTGGTTAACTTATGTCAAATTGATATGTTTGTTAATGGTTAAGTCACATTTTGACATTTAGAAAGAGTTATGTGGCATTGCAACATTCCTTAAGGGTTATGTTGGATTATGAAATCCCTCAATGAGTATGTTGCATTATGAAATTCATCTTGGTTTACTTATGTTAGATTGCTACATTTCAAAATGGTTGACAATGGTGACCATGGTTAACTATTTTTGAGCATGTTTACCCATGGTTGACTATGGTTGACTTTAGTTGACCATGGTTAACTATTTTTGAGCATGTTTACCCATGGTTGACTATGGTTGACTTTAGTTGACCATGGTTGACCATGGTTGACTACAATTGACTATGTTTGATTATGGTTAACCATGTTTGATATGTTTGACTTTTGTTGACCATGGTTGAATATGCTTAACATTTAGTTGTGTTGGATATGGATGAATATGGTTTGCCATAGTTGAATTTTGTTGATAATGGTTGGTAATGATTGATCATGGTTGACTATGATTGAGCTTGTTATAATTTTTAATTTTTTACGGACTGTGTCAAATTGTGGTTTATTTTAGTTGACAATGGTTGGCCATGTTTAACTATATTTGACCATGTATGATTATCGTTAACTTTGATTAACTTTAATTGACCTTTTTTAACCAAGTATGACTATGGTTGACTATGTTTGGCTATAGATGACTATAACTGAACATGTTTGACTATACTAGACTTTGGTTGACAATTGTTGAAATTGGTTAGCCATGGTTGATTATGGTTGACCATTCTTCACTATGGTTGACTATGGGTGACCATGTTAACCATTTTATACTATGATTGACTATGTTTGACCATGGTTGACCATGTCAACATTGTTTCATAGTGGTAGACCATGGTTGACCTTTACTAAGCATGGTTGGTCATGTTTGAATGTGGATGGATATGGTTGATAATATTTTACTATGGTTGACCATGTTTTAGTATGGTTGATAATGTTTTATTATGGTTGACTATGTTTGACTATGGTTGTCTATGTATGATAATGCTTGACTTTGGTTAACCATGGTTGACTATGCTCACTTTGGTTGGACATGGTTGAATTTTGTTGAGCATGGTTCACCATGGTTAACTATGGTTGACCATGGGTGAAGTTTGTGGACTATGTTTGAATTTTGTTGATCATGGATGGCCATGTTTAACTATGGATGGCCATTTTTTCTTTTGGTTATCATTGGTTGAACATGGTTGACTATGGTTGAATTTAGTTGGCCATGGTTGACTTTGGTTGATTATGGTTGACCATGTTTAATATTCATTGACTATGGGCTTTGGTTGACCATGGTTTACCATTCTAACCATGTTGACTATGGTTGAACATGGTTGACTATGGTTATGTTGCATTACAATGTACAACTTGGTTGACTTATGTTAAGGCATTACATTTTTCAAAGGTTAATTTGCATTATGATGGTTAGAAAGGGTTATGTGGCATTGTGATGTTCATCAAGGGTTATGTTGTATTACAATGTTCCTCAATGGGTATGTGACATTGCGATATTTATCTTGGTTTATTTATGTCAAATTGCTACATTCTAGAATGGTTGTCACATTATGATGTTCATCAAGGGTTATGTAATACTATGACATTCTTGAAGGATTTTGTTGGATTCTGATGTTCAATAACAATTATGTTAGCATATATCAACCACCACTTTTAATGATGTAGTTGTGCTAGTCTATTTAGTAATAAATAATGGAATCACTTATGAAAATAGAGTATAATTGTGCATAAAGAGGAAGGTTGAGATTTGTACAAGTATATAGTACAAATATACTATATACTATGTAACCCTCATCAGTTATTAGAAGAGAATTTAAATGTGTATCAAGTGTAAACTTAAGTTCTAGATATAAAATTGGTGTAGAGTAATAATATATATCAAACCAATTAAATGCATAGTGTTTCTTACATGTGTATTAAAATATTTTTCCCTTCCCCACTTTTAAGTTGTTAATCTCTTGAGTAACAAATGTGCAATAATACCTAGATGGGGTGATAACATATGGGGCATGAATGAGTTGTTCGACCACCACATTTCAATCATAGAAAATCCAAATTAGCTTGGCGTGTGTGTGTTGGGCCCTTCATTTTGTTGAATAGAAGTTGTGCACAACACATTGCAACTTCATTTTGGAGAGAAGAAGTTGCACAAGCTATTGAGGATCTAGACAACAGAGAAAACAAATAAACATAAAGTGGTTAGAGGGACAATGCAACATCATCTTTGAGGAAATAAGTTGCAACAAGATCAAGAAAGGAAAGAACTCTTGGGTTCTCAACTAGTAAGATTAGATTATATATATGAGACCGATGTGATTGTAATAGGCTAATGAATGGCTAATGAAGGGTTAACAAATGAGATATAGTGTTGGTACTGTTTCTTAGGATGTTAGTCCAGAACTATTACTTCTATCGTTGTTTTCGGAACTAATGTTCTAATGAGAGTCACTAATGTAATGACCTATACTGTAGCATAGCTAAGATTTGGAGATCAAGGTAAGAACCGGAAGGACAATGTATTCGAGTTTGGTATCGTTAATACAATCAAAGGCCTAAATTTTGAAGATACACCTTGTGTATTGAGTCATAATGCATGAATGGATTGTTGTTTTGTATTATCTTTATGTCTCATATACTTAAATGCTTCTTTATGAGTGACAACAAAACTTTATTTCTTTATTTCCCAGTTAGGAATTAATCAGAATTGTTACAGGATTAGTCTATCTTGCACAATACTACAATGGTTCTTGATAACTTAGAGGTCTGTCTAAGTATTATCCTTACCCTTCCCTCTCTTTCCTGTCTGGGTTGCACTTAGGGTGAGACATCTTCCTTCCCAGGAAGATGAAAATTCTAGCGCTCTAGACTACTTCAGTACCTTTTGTTGGTAACCTAAGAAGGACCCTGGTCTGAACACTTTTGCACCAACAAAATGGTTCTACTGTCGAGACCTATGCTTTAAAAGGGAACCTGTGAGGAGAATGCTTCCACAGATATATAGATCTAAGATTTAAAAATGGTGGGAAATAAATTGTGACACCTTTATATGGAAGGTGTTAACACATATTATTGTAAGGGGGGTTTCTTTCCCTAAGGAAGTGGCACCTTGGTCAAAATGAGAGAAAAGGGGTTGCTTGCGCGACCCACTTTATATTTTTATCCTAAGTATTTGGTTCGGGCACGCTTTGTTAAGAGGCATGTAGATCTCAGTGGATAAGATATGTGCACATATATCTGTGGTCCTTATTGCATATCAGACCCCCATCGACCTTCTTCCTTTAACGAGGGGGGGATCCAAGTTGGTGGTTTTGAAAGCGCGGGACCCCCACTATGTGTCACCCTCATAGTAACTTGGATCCCCCCAGTTCATTACCACTTACCACCTACCCCCCACTCTGAGTTATCCCGCTTACCTCCTCCAATTACCGCCATTTCTCATGTTGCCACTCGTCCTCCACTCACATCACTCACGCATATGTTCGCTTCCTGCTTTCATGTCTCCCCCCTTACCTCCCGACATGTGTCTTCCACTCCCGCTCCATGTTTCCTCCACCGTGGCTATCATGTACCTCTTGACCCTGCATGCACCTGCCTCCATGTCCTCTCTCCTTGCCACATCATTCCCCTACGACTTTACACCTCAGATCCCGAGTATTGGTGCCCACGTTTCCCAGTCACCGCTCCACCAACTCCATCATTCCACTTGGCCTTCGATCACCTGCCATTCCATACCAGTTTGTGCCAATCATATCTCCATCTCCTCATCGTCAACGTCCATGTCCGCTTGCCAGTATTCCCTGCAAATGTCCAGTGAAGATCCAAGTGGCAAAGTTTTAGAGTGTGACCAACACGCTTTTCCAGATGTCGTGTTGATTCAGGCTCATCCTTATCCCGATGCGGGTAGTTAATGAAAGTGAGAGAGGTGGTTGAAACCTCATCTCACCACATAAATGGAATGCTAAAGAAGGACCATCCATGGAAGCAGACTGTCAGCCCAGACTGACATGAGATCGCGTCTCATAGGGAGTCGCATGGGTGGTCTGATAGAAAACTTCACGCATAATTTGTAGAGGAGTTTCCTATGAAAAGATTTGAAAATATTTGACTTGATCGCATATCTGGCATGGTAGTTTCTCTGAGTATATGTAGGCATTTTTTAGTTTTATTAGAGGTGGAATGGTTGAGCTAGGCTCCTTGCTATTGTAATATTTTGATTGAGAACAACTGGTTCTCTGGTTATGTATTTGTTTTTTGAGTCATCTTGGTTAATCTAAGTCATCTTTCTTTCTCCATCTTATTTTCCTCTGATACCGAGAGACTTCATGATTGACTGATTCACATGGATTGTTATGACTGTATTATGATGAATGTTATATTATAGTGTTGTTATAATTTCTTTCAGTTTCTTTAAGATTTGAATTCAAGAGGATATTGTGTTTAAGTTTTTCCTCCTTAGGCTGCTGGAAGACTTCATGTCCACAACATACCTCTACACTCTCCTCACCAAAGTATTCCCTCTATTCACCCTTACTCCAACTTACTGACTGAAGTTGATTCCAGACCTCAAATGCTTGTGCATGCTAGTCCAGATTTTCGAGTTAGAATGCTATTATCATTGAGTCTGCGCCCATTTGACCTCTTTTAAACCAACCTGTGACATATAAAATAATGGGTACTGGGATTACCTTCAACGCAATATGAAGGTGACTTCTAGTGCTAACATTTCTGGTGCCATTGTCGAGGAATGAATTGAAGACCTTTCCCTGGGTAGAACGACAATGATCTTCTGATTTTGAGGGTGCATCAAATATCAGAACCATTGAATACTGCGCTTACACCTAGCGACTCCACTGAGGCGAATCCACTGTCTCGAATCCATTGTTTCAGTGTGGCTGATTTTGGCTACACCTAAATTTCCCTGGGAGAACACAACGATCAGATCTAGTGTTTGACGGTGAACAAAGACCAGACACACTCATTCTGCATATCATTCACCTGGCGACTCCACGATTAAAGAATCAATTGGCGACTCCACTGGTTTGAAATGGACAAAATCTTGGATCGAAGGTTTTCTCCCTTCAATTTTTCTGTTGTTCCTGATTTTCCTAATGTTGTTCCTTCTTCATACGAGTGGGTTAATTATTTTCCCATATTTAAAGAGCGTAAAGAGGACAACCCTGCTCAACATCTCAGTGAGTTTCATGAAATCATGCATCAGTGGGAGATACATCATGAGGATGCATTTTTGAATATGTTCATGTTCTCATTAGTAGGAGATTCTCTTGAATGGTATCACTCTTTACCCCCTACTAGCATCTCCTCCCTGGGAGAATTTCATGCAGCTTTCAATAGGCATTGCCAAATTTTTTATTTCTCTGAGTTAATTTTTCATAATTGTTGTGAAGAATATAAATATTGTATTCAAGATATGGTTGTGTCTGATGGAAGATGCGAGGATGAAGGTTTTGAATATGAAGGAGATTCTTTGGGTGAGTTGGTGGATAAAGTAAAATCACTTTCTGCATAATTAGAAAAACTGAAGGTAGAATGTGCTTGTTGCTCATTTTAAGGGGACACATAGAGGTTTCCAGTCCTAGGAGCATATGTTCTTGACCGCCTTGATCACAATGGTGAGGTTGAGTATTTCATAGACATAGAGGTATCATATTCTTCCCCTGATGCCCCCATCGTCTCAGATTTAAATGAAGAAATAATTGTATATTTAGATGAAGAGCAACAGATCCCTACATCAATTTTTGATGACTTGGGGAGAAACCAGCTTGTGTATGACATCTATGAATCAAATTCTAAGATGGATATGAAGGAGGTCCAACAACATGAAACAAATCTGTTTCCTTTATACATTAAGTAAAAACATTGTAGGGAAATCAACCTTCCTGGGCCTGCAGAAGACTAAGAGTAGAGCTTTCCCATGGGTCATGTTTATGATAATTATGACTTTGATCCTTGGGAGAGCCATGAAGAAGGAGAGGAAGAGCCAAAGGATCCATTTATATCCTACCCAGAGCCTATAAGTTAGTAGCCATCACCTGGGATCCATCGACCTACATCAACCTTTCACTCATCTGTTCTTACCAGAGACATCCACCCAGGAGTGAGTAACTGTAAAGTAGAGCATGCCTTCTCTTGTCAACTTCATGGATTTTATCACTCGTTCTATGAGACAGTAAGGGATTACATGGAGTTTCATTTCCTTCATATTTTGGAGCCGCCCAACTTTATCCTAATTTCATCACTAGGAGGGAGGCTAAAAGATTCAATTGTTCTGTTGTCACGATTGCATTATCTACTATCAATAAATGACAAATTAAGTGATTTTCCAGTTAGGAAGCCACTTGAATGGCTATGGTGGAAGTTTGATTTCACCTAGCACTTTGTAAAAATCAGTTAGCTTAGGTTTGTACATAAATAAGCTCCTTCTGGAGCCGATGTGTTTTGCTTTCATTTTTAGAATAATGTGCTTGTCAGCCTGTATTTCCTCAGCAGGATGTTAGCCCAATGCAGAAGGAAACTAGAACTACTGAAGATCTTAGATCCTCCCAGGGAGGAATCTATCCCCCATGGAGCCTAATTTTAACGCATATTATTGTAAGGGGGGTTGTTTTCCCTAAGTAAGTGGCACCTTGGTCAAAATGCAAGAAAAGGGGTCATTTACGTGACCCACTTTATCTTTTTATACTAAGTATTTGGCTCGGGCGTGTTGTGTTAAGAGGCATGCATATCTTAGTGGCTAAGATTTGCGTTCTTAGATCTACGGNGGGGGGGGGGGGGGGTCCAAGTTGGTGGTTTTGAAAGTGTAGGCCACCCACTACATGTCACCCTCACAGTAACACGGACCCCCTCGGGGCATTACCACTTATCACCTACCCCCCCTCTAAGTTAGCCTACTTACCAGGTCCCATTACCTCCATTGCTCTTGTCGTCACCCATCCTCCACTCACATCACTCGTGCGCTTGTTCCTTTCCCATTGTCACGTCTCCCCTCTTACCTCCTGACATGTTTCTTCCACTCCCGCTCCATGTCACCTTCGTCGTGGCTGTCGTGTACCTCCTGATCCCACACACACCTACCTCCATGTCCTCTCTCCTCACCACATCATTCCCCTAAACCTTTGCACCTCAAATCCCTAGTACTGGCGCCCACATTTCCCATTCATCGCTTCGCCAACTGCATCGTTCCACTTGGCCTCTGATCACTCTCCATTCCATACCGATTTGTGCCATTCATCTCGTTGGATCCCCATCATTAGCATCCACGTTTTCCTGCCAGTATTCCTTGCAAATGTCTAGTGAAGATCCAAGTGGTAGAGTTTCAGAGTGCAACCAACACACTTTTCCAGATGCCGTGTTGACTCAAGCTCATCCCGATCCTGATGTGGGTAGTTAATGAAAGTGAGAGAGGTAGTTGAAACCTTGTCTCACAATATAAATGGAAAGCTAGAGAAGGGCCATCCGTGGAAGCAGACTCTCAGCCCAGACTGACATGAGATCATGTCTAACAGGGAGCCACATGGGTGGTCTAACAAACGATTGCATGCACAGTTTGCTGAGGAGTTTCAGATGAAAATATTTGAAAAGATTTGACTTGATCGCACAACTGGTTGTGGTAGTTGCTCTGAGTATATGTAGGAATTTTTTAGTTTTACTAGAGGTGGAATGGTTGAGCTAGGCTCCCAACTATTGTATATTTTGATTGATAACAATTGGTTCTCTCGTTATGTATTTTGTTTTTGAGACATCTTGGTTAAGACAAGTTAGCTTTCTTGCTCCATATTATTTGCCTCTGATACTGAGAGAGTTCATGAATGACTGATTCACATGGATTGTTATGACTGTATTATGATGAATGTTATATTATAGTGATGTTATAATTTCTTTCAGTTTCTTTGAGATTTGAATTCAAGAGGATATTGCATTTAAGTTTTTCCTCCTTAGGTTGTTGGAAGACCTGATGTCCAAAATAGACCTCTACACTCTCCTCACCAAAGTCTTCCCTCTATTCACCCTTACTCCAAATTAATGAGTGAATTTGATTCCATACCTCAAATGCTTGTGCATGCTATGTTAGAATATGAAAGATGTTCTCATTTTAACATTGACAATACCCTTTTTACCCAACCATAGGCCGAAGCCACCCTTCGAGCTCCTTTACCTTGACAGAGGAGAATACTGGTAGAAATCAATAGCCAAGCAAGGCTAATGCACCAAGAAAGAATAGAAACCAAAGCTGATCAGATAGTCCCACCCAGAAATTGGCACAACACCTTCCCCAGAAACTTGTGCACAAAACTACCACTTGCAGTGCGCAAAAATGGCTCTCTGCAATTCTGAGAATGTGAATAATGAGAATTTGCACCATGTATTTATAGTGGTTCTGTCAGACTTACTGGGGCCAAATTCTCCTTCTGGGTACTAATTAATTCATATTAATTATATTTCTGCAACCGACATCTCGTCTAGGGTTTCCTTTACTTCTTTGCTTCCTTACGGAATATTCTAATCTCGTCATAGGTCACAATAGAGGTTCATACCTCCCGAAGCTGCCATAATATTAACACTCCCTCCTAGCTAGGAAGGTATGGTATTGAGCACAAACATACCATTCAACTGGTAGTATCACGAGCACCATCATTATTATCCAACTGGATAATCTCCTATGACAACTGGTACAATATCAATTGATAGAACAGAACTGTGTTTATCCACGGTAGTACACAACTACTGAAACCATGAAACATAGTCACAAACAGTGGAACATATCCACCATAGTAGTATATCTCTACTGTTTGGAGATAGGCAATCTCCATAACAATCATCTGATGACAACCTGCACATAAAATATTGTTAAAATAAATTGAATCATCTAGGCTAATCTTTCACTCACATTTGTGAGATCTGAAAGAATATCTGCCCTCAGTAGAGAACATCAACAATGGGCTATCTGGCCTATTCTTCTCAAACAAGGAAGAATGATTGTTTTTTATTTCTGACCCATGGACCATTCCTCACCCTAGGCCATTCTTCCTACACTAATCAAAGTGCACCCTAGAGAGAATGTATAAACCCTAAGGAATGACTGTCCCTGATTCCTGAGCCTGGACCATTCCCCACCCTGGGCCATTCTTCCTACACTAATCAAAGTGCATCCTGGAGAGAATGTATAAACCCTAAGGAATGATTGTCTGGACCATTTCCTCTGTTAACCACAAGAGGAAAATACTATCCTGTATCAACCTCCAAAACAGACCATTCCTCATGTTAACCACAATGAGAAATAGTTGTCCGGCGAGGTGGGCCAGTCTTCTTGAGTAACCCTCAAGAACAGAGACTTCCCTAGACCACTCCCCATGCTAGCTACAATGGGAAGTCATTTTCTATGATACATCAACAATTTGGACCATTTCCCATCTTAACCACAATGGGAAATCGCTATCCGTCAGAAATCTCAATCCACTTTCTGAACATGAAAGAATCTGTCTAATCTGGACTATTTTTCAATCACAAAGATAAATGTTTCAATAATATTTTTCAACAATATTTTTCAATAATATTTTTAGTTCTCCCTTTTAACCTGGAGAGTCTTCCCTTTCATCTAAGGGAGTTATTTCCACGATTCCCATCTTCTCTCGGAAATATGTAAACTTTATTCTAGATAGAGGTTTTTTTAGAATGTCTTCTTTCTTCATGTCAATGGGGATATACTCGAGCTTTACCTCTCCTTCCTGGACTTTATCTTGAATAAAGTAGTATTTGATCTCAATGTGTTTCGACCTTTCATGAAATACAAGATGTTTTGATAATATTATACAACTCTGATTATCACAATGTATTATGGTTGATTATGGAATCTGATCAAATAAATCAGAGATTAACTTCCTTAACCATATTTCTTCAGTGCATGCTTCACATGCTGCGATATACTCTGCTTATGCTAAGCTGAGTGTGACATACTTATTTTTCCTGCTTCCCCAAGATATCATAGCGGAGCCCAAGCTGAAACACATACCTGAAGTGTTATTTCTGTCTTTTGCACTTCCTGCCCAATCTAAGTCTATGAATCCATGAAGTTGTATATCACTGGATGCGGTATATCTCAAGCCATAGTTTATTGTTCCATGAATATATCTTAATACATGCTTTGCAACTATCCAATGCTCATGTCTTGGTTCCACCTAGAACTGGCTTAGTGTATTCATGACAAAGCAAATGTCTGGTCGAGTATTTACCAAATACATCAATGACCCAATTAGTTGTCGATATAGAGATGGATCTACTAGATCATAATCTTGAACTTTCACTTTTCTTATATCCGCATTCATAGGAGTGTCCATGGACTTACAATCCATCATTCCAAATTTCTGAAGGATCTTTATTGCGTACTTTCCTTGTCCAAGGAATGCTTCACCACGCTTTTGTCATACTTCTAGTCCCAAGTAATAATGCATGAGATCTAGATCTTTCATATCAAATTCAGAAGCTAATTCTTTCTTGCATTTGATAATAAGAGACTCTTCACCTGTTATGAATAGATCATCAACATATAATAGTAGAATCACAGGTGCATTGTCCATGTAACACCCTATTTCCCCTAGCTTGTAATTAATCATAAAATAGGATTACCATGCTGAGGCATGTGGACAATATAAATGTATTATTGTTTGAGTTGCCAAATAACTAACTGTGGGGGTGAAGCCTTGAAAGTATTGTCCATGATATAACTAGAGGAGGGAAGGTAGTTAAGGAAGAAAGGACTGACGATTGAATTACCAACTACCCCCATGACTGGGAGCATGGTCTAGCTGTAGGAAGTCAGCCAAAAGTACCGTAGGGTCTGACAGACTAGGCAGACCCGAGCTTCCTTCTGACAGAAGGAAGGTGAAAGTTATACACACAGAGGTAGCAAGAGAGAGGGGAGACCAGACAAGAGAAAAATCTCATTAGGGAGATGCGTAGAGCTCTCCTGGAGAGCATGATCAGAAGGCTACAAGTCTGATTATGGGGTGAGCATATTATGAACCTCAATGAGGTCATAACAGAGAGAAATATTTGAGAACTGCAGAGAATATAACCCAAGAAGAAGCTGGAATAGAGGGAGCACTCTTGAGAATTGTGAGAACTCCCTGGTGATATCATGGCTTGGTACAAGGGTGGCCAGAGTGTTAAGAATGAATTCCTATGAGCCTATGGTTAGGTGGAAGGTAGAACACCCACAGTCAGTTAGTTGGCTACGTTAATCGGATATCTTGTGTATGAATTGGATATACTGTGAATTTTTTCAGGAATATGAATGAATTCTTAATGGATATACTATATCCCTTCTATTTATGCTTGTCTGTATAATCAGACAAGTAAGAAATTATATGGTACGAACATAACTTGTTCTCATAAATGCTTGAGTTCTGTAGTGTCTTAAGCTAGAGTCATTAACAATGAGTTCGTCGACCTTAGGTATAGTTTCTTGTATGCACATCCGCACAGGCTCTCTGTGAGGCAAGAAAAAATCGAGAACCACTTAAGTTCTAGACTTGATGAATGAACGTACAGGGTGCGCGGAAGAATTCCTCCAAGCATTAAGTCCAAGAGAAAGAGCGTAAAGCCCTTAAGACCTTCATAATTAACGATAATCTAGGAGGATAGTGAGATTCAAGTATTAAAAGGGAATGTCGTTTTGTTTGGAATATGAACGAACAATATCCGTTCGGGAGGACCCAAGGTCTGTCACGACCGTTAAAATTGAGGAAGGAGTGTAGGCGTTAACGCCTCGACTCTTATAGTCTTCGAAAGATTTGATGAGTGTAGGTAACCAGCATGAAGGGGAACATAGACGAGACCCAAATTCATAGGGCTCACAGAGGAATCAAAGGTCAAATCCTTCAACACTTAGAGAATTCTTCCAAGACAGAAGAAATTCCAAGCTCAGGAGGAGGAGCGACAACTATCGTTAGATTAGCTGCAGAGGAGAGATCTGGACCGTCGAAATCCACATCCAGACAACGAGAAGTGAGAGCATGAGGAAAACAGATATGAGCTGTCAGATCTGAAGCGTGCATACCAATAATCATTGGATCCAGAGGAAGGTTCACGAGACAAGTTCCAAAAATCATCAAGTCGTCCATCAGAAGGGACACGTGGCGAGAGCTCAGCATTTCGCTGACTCATAGAGAAAGAAGTTCAAAGAACATACTGTTCGAACACATGATGTATGAAGTCACAATTTGATCATAGCCATCCATCAAGGAGGGCATGTGGAGAAAGCTCAGCATTTCGTTTACTCGCGACTTGAAGAAGTCAAAGAGTAGAGTCGGGAGATTTCGCGAAGTGTAAACTCTTGAAAATATCATAGCCTTTGGATATCCTGATATCATCAGAACCGTCCATCGAAAGGGATGCATGGTGAGTGGTCATCATTTCATTGACTCATGACTTGAAGGAGTCAACGACAAGGTTTAAGGACATGTGATACATGAAAGAGTGAAAGGATTTGGGTCGTTGGATCAGGGAAGGATATGGGTCATCGATCTAAAGTATCGACATTTCGAGAATCACGAGTGTGGAAGAACCAACTACCTGGAAGTCATGAGAACTCGCGACACACCGTTTAGGTTAATCCTGTGGTCATGGGAATGGTCACGTGAGCGGAGGGAGCTAACTGTCATTAGCACCCTTTCGAAACTCAGAAGTTGGGGATTCAGGGGTGGCTCATACATTGAAGTCCCGACATGCGAATTCTTGAAGCACCTTTTGATAGGCGTGTGGTCGCAGCTTGAGGTCATATGAAGGAAGGAGCTAGCATGGAGAGCTATAACCTGTGGCTCATACCCTTCAAAAGGGGCTAGGAAAGAGCCTGTGGTTTGGAAGAACCTGCAATTGAAGAAAGGGGAATCTAAAGAGAGTTAAGAAAAGCGAAAATTTTGTTTTTCCCCGTCGTGGATATGTTACAAATTGGTATCAGAGCATGGTTACAACACTTGGCCTACTTGGGCTCATGCACGAGTCATATGAAAATATTATTGAAGTACTTTAAGGAAGCATATCATTCCTTTGGGAAATGATAGCCGATCCTACAGGAGTGGGATTATGCTAAAGGACACTAATCTTTAAACTAAAATAGAAATGTGAACGAATGGAAAGGATCCGTAGTAGTAATGATTATTTCTTTGATGAAGGGTTAAATCTAGTATAGGTGTATAAACCCTCATAAATAGAGGAATGATTATGGTGACCATTCCCTGAAAAGGGAGACATGCACCACTCTCAAGTTTCAAGTGGAATTAGAAACAAATTTTGTTTCTGGGTACAAGAATTGATGGACAGGGTTTTTCTAATCAAGCTGATAAATGGACCTGTAGAATTATAGAGTGATTGAGTGAGAAATCACAGCATCCTCCCTTGATTGGTGGATAGGGAAAATAATCTTCCAGAGTTTTTGTGGGAGGAGGATGATGGCCTCTGTCCCTAACAGTGCTGAACAGAAGGAAAAACTCTATATATAATGGTCAAGACCGATCTTGACCTAAAGATACTCTAGATTTCTAAACTAGGATACTTGGTAAGTCGTCCAGATGGTATTAAACATTATTTCTAAAGATAAGATAAAATGGTTGACTAAATGTTGATCTTGAATGTGGTAAAGAGAGTGTTGGGGCACTTCTAGAATCCCAATGGGTTAGATTGACATCCAGTGGTGGATGGTAGCTATATAGATATAATTGGAAGCTAGTTTGGTTGACTCTGTTACCTTGGGCATGGTTAGAATTGCCCATAATGTATTTATAAGTTGGGTAATGTTCCAAGGAGGTTGATTAAAGAATGTTTTCTTGCCAGCTACTATAGTACAAAAAGGAAAGTGACCCTGGTTGGTTATTTCCATAATAGAAGGAAACATCAATATGAGTTATGACAACGAGATTAGTCATGTAAGTGACTTTAATCTCTAACTAAAAGAACACTAAGGATAAAACTAAGCTAGTATGATGAATACTTAGTTGTGTGTGTATGCTTGAGTGCATGGATTTAATGCATTATAAATATTCTTGATATGAATCCTGATACTAATACTAGTTAGGTATGAATGATATTAAATGTGCAAGTGATGCACATGTATGATGTAAGAGTATAAGTATACTAAAATCCCAATATGATTTCCCTGATGAGTGAAATGTGAGGCAAGCACTGCACTTGCCAAGATTAAATGAATACTATGGATGCATCGCTGACTCCATTCTGGGGAGTCATGAAAGTTCTGTTCCAAACAATATCCCGAGGGGAATGTATTCCAGTTCCTCAGGAAATACTAATATATTTAGATGAAAGAGTAAACGAGCAAGGATGCTCTGTTGTCATTATAAGAGGAAAATGTTTATGCCTTTGAGGATCACATGAGAATGATTGTAACCAATCATGAGTTGACTGATTTTAAGATAAAGATGTATGTAGGCTATGAAATATACCTATGGAAACTGCACACAGGCTTACGATTATGAGTATAGCTAAGTACATCGTGGATCTAAGTTAGCATAAACCTAGAACATGTGTGGATGCATAATCTGGAATGCATGTCTATGTCCCTTAAAGAATGATTATTAACAAGCTGAAGCTAATTCGAGCTTGAGGCCATCACAGATAGTGATGGATGTGCAATAAGGAAGTTGCATGCTAAAGGAGTTCCCTGTGAAGAGACTGTGTAAGGACTCTGTCAAAAGAATATAGTCACAACCCTAATGACTGCTGAGGTTGGGGCAATGGAATGCAAATCCTGCCTATATAAGAATCATGGATTACATTCTTAAAATAAAATGTGTAGGTGAAAGACTAACAAATGAGTATTGACCACTCTGATAACCGAATGGTAATTTTCAGGATACACAGGTTCATGATTCATTATGAGTAAAAGATTTTTCTATTTAAAGATATTGATGTATCCTAAGAGTTAGAATGAGCCTAACCCGGGGCTACTTAGGAAAAGAGTAGAAAGATCACAATAAGAGGTAGATTGCATAAGTACAGGGGGAGAAAAGGAGAAACACTTTCCTCACCCTAAGAACCCTAAATTGTTTAACAGAGCTGTAGGATTAAAAGAGAAGTTGTGGAGATTGGTATAGTTGATAAAAGGCAAGTAAAACTCCCGAGTATGCTTAAATAAATAAATGAGTATGTTTAACTGATTAGGCTTGGTTGAAGCCACGATTAAGAAAAGGCAGTGAGGCCTTAGAGATAACTCAACTGGGCTGAAAATTCCCAGGTGATGTAGAAATAATTTGAAGAAGGGGAGAGCCCTCAATTATTTCCTTGTTGTGCATTATGTTTTCTATGGGATGAGAAAGCTAGTACATTGATGAACAAAAATGTTTTGACACCATAGTGATGATGGTTGTAATACTATGAAAACCATTGAGAACTGTTGTGTTGCACTCATGAAAACATTAAGGATAGTGTGATGAAGTACATATGGATATGATGGGACATGTCTGAAAATATTTTATTAATTTAAATGCTATGGTACTTGCATTTTAATTTACATGACGACTAATGTGCCTATGGTGTATGTCATGTGTAGAAAGAAATAATATTGGAACTATTGAGAAAGAAAGTTGCCAATAATGAACAACCTCAAGAAGAGGGTGACCATGGGAAGGCTATGGTCGAAAGATTGTTGATAGGACTGTGAAAATCCCGCTAAAGCACTGCTGATGAGGTAGAGATCAGAAAGAGAGTGCTAGCAGCCAAGAACCAGTATAAAGATATTCGTGCCTGTGTGGCACAAGGTATGAAGGGATTTGGTAAGAACCCCTTTTGAAATATTTTATTGTCTTAGTGTTATGCATGAACTTTGAAAGGTAATTGTATGCCTTGGATACCCAAGTAAGGTATGATTCATGAAGGAGAACCTGAATAATGGAGGTATGAACCTTTGGTAGTAAAGACCGATTGTAACCCTTAGAAGAATTCATGAACTGATATGTCATGAACACATGGACCAATCAAGAAACGATTGGAAACAAAAGTGCTCATAGATAGCATGTTGCATGGAATTATTTCAAGGAAATGCATATTTGCATAAAGGACAGACAATGGATTTCCCATTGAGGAAGGAGGACCTTCCAACATTTCTACTCACATTGTATAGGTGTTAGAGAAAAGCAAATTTGGGTGGCCATGAGTGTTGTCACCCTAGTTATTAATGAAGGCATAATACTTGGGTGCATTCATGCGAAACTTTTAAGTTTCATGTGTACTAATTTGGGATCGTGATCGGCCTATAGCAGGAAATATGGTCTTGCTATAAGAATGAATGAAAATGAATAAACCATATGAGGAAAAGGTTGGTTAAATTCCAACACCCCATGGCCAAGAACCGGTCATAAAGTGTGATGAACTTGAATAACAATGCAAGAGTGCATTGGGTATGAATGTGGCCATGGATAGTGGCACATTTGT
>ML791474.1:98014-144834 GCA_009831015.1 Picea engelmannii
ATATATATATATATATATATATATATATATATATATATATATATATATATATATATGTACATGGAAAATCTAACAATTTGTTTGGTTGATTGAAGAATGAATTGCAGGAAGCAGAGGGGCATGGATATGGTAGTAAGGTAAGCCCATAAGAAAGACCGATTACCTGCTGAGCCAAACTGCAAGGAATGGTATTTCCTTTTGAGAAAGTGAATTTGATTTTTAGTATGCACCATTATGAAATTGTTGTGATGAAGTTGAAAAGGTGTGATAAAAATGTATGTGCATAAGAACTAACAATTTGATTAGATGAGGAATGATTGCAGGAAGAAGGAGTCTTGGATATGGCGATGCTGTAAGCCCATAAGGAAGACCGATTTCCTGCTGAGCTAAAATTTTATGGGAAGGAAAGTCCCATAATTATGAATCTGGTTCCTGTGCGGAACAAATATGAAAACAAATTGTGGAACAAGAAATTTGTAGGTGACATATTTGCAATAGAATTATGAAAGTTAGAATTTATAATGATGTCTCACAAATCTTGTGTACCTGTGATACAGGCGAGAAGAAAATAATTGTCCAGAAAGGACAGATGAAGGTTATCACAGTTGAAAATGATAAACATGGCTATTGTTGAGCCATGAAAACCCTGTGATAAGCCATGATTGCCTGAAAATTATTGTGTTGAGGTAACACAATCCGGTGGTACTCTTCGGTAGAGAAAGTTTGAGGGACGCCTAGACTGTAAGACTCGATAGAGTCTCTAAAATTTTCTTGTTCGAGAAAACCTTGGCAGGGCAAGATTGATCACCCGAGGGACTATATAGCAGTGAAGGGGATGCATGAGCCTGGGCCTAGAGGGTGAGTGATCGCAAGGAAGATGAGACCTTAATAATTCTTGTAAACTATTGGGATCATGCACACAGTGGGTAGTTTCCTGTGTGGAAAAACCTTGGAAAGGAAGATGAAATCATGATAGCCCCTGTGAACTATTAAATTGGAATCATGCACCCAATGAGTACGTCAAGGAAAGTGATGAGCATGGATAACAAAACTACCATGTGGATACAAATCCTCAAACTGCACAGATAAGTATTGTGCTAAGATTATGAAATTTTCCTTTTGAATTTTGAACAACAATAAGATGTTTTCGCACAAAATTGTGATTAATGTGCTTGTTGTCCAAGAATTATTGAAGGTAGATGACGAAGACTAAGATCCTAAAAGAGGACCTGACCGAGGACAAAGGTCAATACTTCTTAAGTGGCTGAATGAGAAAGGTGTGACAGGTGTTTTGAGAAAGAACACCGAGGACGGTGTTCCTTTAAGGGAGAGGGATCTGTAACACCATGTTTCCCCCAGCTTGTAATTAATCATAAAATAGGATTACCATGCTAAGGCATGTGGACAATATAAATGTATTATTGTTTGAGTTTCCAAATAACTAACTGTGGGGGTGAAGCCTTGAAAGTACTGGCCATGATATAACTAAAGGAGGAAAATCAGTTAAGGAAGAAAGGACCGACGGTTGAATTACCAAGTACCCCCATGAATGGGAGCATGGTCTAGTTGCAGGAAGTCAGCCCAAAGTACCGCGGGGTTTGACAGACCAGGAAGACTCGAGCTTCCTTCTGACATAAGGAAGGTGACAATTATACACACGGAGGCAACAAGAGAGAAGGGAGACTAGACAGGAGTGAAATCTCATAAGGGAGATGTGCGAAGCTCTCCTAGAGAGCATGATCAAAAGGTTGTGAGTCTGATTCCAGGGTGAGAATATGATGAACCTCAATGAGGCCATAAGAGAGAGAAATCTTTGAGAACTGCAGAGAATAGAACCCGAGTAGAAGCTGGAACAGAGGGAGCACTCTTGAGAACTATGAGAACTCCCTGGTGATATCATGGCTTGGCACGGGGGTGGACAGAGTGTTAATAATGAATGCCTCTGAGCCTATGGTCAGGTGGAAGGTCGAACACCAACAGTCAGTTAGTTGGCTAGCTCTTGTAATAGATAAGTAATCGAATATCTTGAATATGAATTGGATATACTGTGAATGTTTTCAGGAATATGAATGAATGCTCAATGGATATACTGTATCCATTCTATTTCTTCTTGACTATATAATTAGGCAAGTAAGAAATTATATGGTACGAACATGACTTGTTCTCATAAATGCTTGAGTTTTGTAGTGTCTTAAGCTAGAGTCATGAACTGTGAGTTCGTCGACCTTAGGTATAGTTTCCTGTACGCATGTCGACCCTCCTATCATTTTGAGTCCCATCGAGGACAGAGTGGATTAGCCTCAAGAGAGGTAGTGCATATCCGCACAGGCTCTCTGCGAGGAAAGCAAAAATCGAGAACCACTTAAGTTCTAGACTTGATGAATGAATGTAAGGGGTGCGCAGAAGAATTATTCCAAGTGTTAAGTCCAGGAGAAAGAGCACAAAGCTCTTAATCCCTTGATAATTAATGAGACTCTAGGAGGATAGTGAGATTCAAGTATCGAAATGGAATGTCCTTTTGTTTGGAAGATGAACAGACGAGATCCGTTCGGGAGGACCCAAGGTCTGTCGTGACCGTTAAAATTGAGGAAGGAGCATAGGCGTTAACGCTTCGATTCTTATAGTCTTCACAAGATTTGATGAGTGTAGGTAACCAACGTGAAGGGGAACATAGACGAGACCCAAAGTCATAGGGCTCGCAGAGGAATCAAAGGTCGAAGCCTTCAACACTTAGAGAATTATTTCAAGACAGAAGAAATTCCAAGCTTAGGAGGAGGAGCAACAACTATCGTTAGCTTAGCTACAGAGGAGAGATCTGGACCATCGAAATCCACGTCCAGACAGCGAGAAGTGAGTGCATGAGGAGAAAAAATCTGAGCCGTCAAATCTAAAGCGTGCGGACCAATAGTCATTGGATCCAGAGGAAGGTCCATGAGACAAGTTCCGAAATCATCAGAGCCATCCATCAGAAGGGACACGTGGTGAGAGCTCAACATTTCGTTGACTCGTAGAGAAAGAAGGTCAAAGAACATACTGTTCAAACTCGCAATGTGCGAAGTTGTGATTTGATCGTAGCTGTCCATCAAGGAGGGCACATGGTGAAAGCTCAGCGTTTCGCTTACTCGTGACTTGAAGAAGTCAAAGAGTAGATTCGGGAGAATTCGCGAAGTGTAAACTCTCGAAAATATCATAGGCTTTGGTTATCCCGATATCATTAGAACTGTCCATCGGAAGGGATGCATGGCGAGCGATCAGCATTTCACTGACTTGTGACTTGAAGGAGTCAATGACAAGGTTTAAGGACTCGCGATACTCAAAAGTGTGAAAGGATCTGGGTCATTGGATCAGGGTAGGCTATGGGCCGTCGATATAAAGTATTGACATTTCGGGAATTAGGAGTGTGGAAGAACCAACTACCCAGAAGTCGTGAGAACTTGCAACACACTGTTTAGGTTAAGCCTATGGTCATGGGAACGGTCACGTGAGCGGAGGGAGCTAACTGTCGTTAGGACCCTTTCGAAACTCAGGAGTTGGGGAGTCAGGGGTGGCTCATACGTCGAAGTCCTGACATGCGAATTCTCGAAGCACCTTTTGATAGGCGTGTGGTCGCAGCTTGAGGTCATATGAAGGAAGGAGCTAGCATGGAGAGCTAGCACCTATGGCTCAAACCCTTCAAAAGGGGCCAGGAAAGAGCCTGCGGTTTGGAAGAACCTACAATTGAAGAAAGGGGAATCTAAAGAGAGTTAAGAAAAGAAAAAAAATTGTTTTTCCCCGTCGTGGGTACGTTATAGTCCACGACTTTGTAATAAAGGTTTGGATTTGCATGACTCTTGGAGAAACCAAGTCTTGTTAGATAGTTGTCCATTATGGCATAGCAAGCCCTTGGAGCTTTCTTGATTCCATATGGAGCTTTCTTCAATCTGAAAACGTGAGTGTCTATGGAATGTACCTCAAACCCTTGAGGTTTTTTAATATATACTTCTTCTTCAATAGCTCCATTTAGGAAAGCTTTATTTACATCCATTTGATGTAAGTTCCATCCCATGGAAGCGACAATATATATGATAGATCTAATGGAAGTATATCTAGCCACCAGAGCAAAGGTTTCGTCATAATCTTCTCCCTCCTTTTGGGAGAACCCTCTGGCTATGAGTCTTGCCTTGTATTTATCCATGCTTCCGTCTACTGCAATTTTGATCTTGTATACCCATTTTGAAGTTACCACCGATTTTTATTTAGGTTTAGGTACAATTTCCCATACCTCATTTTTCATAATGGATTGATGCTCTTCCGTCATAGCTTCTTTACGTTGTTCCTTTTGTACTGCTTCTTCAAATGTGGTAGGTTCTTCATCTAGAAGCTTCGTCATGTATGTTGCATAACTTGAGAATATTTTAGGTCTTTTACTCTTTCTGAATGTTCCTTCTGGAAGCTTGAGTCTTTCTGTGTCTTGTAAAGTAGCTTCAAGACAAGCTGGTCTTTTCTTGGTTATAGGTACAATATCTAAATCAATGTTTTCACATGGATCCATAGGATGATTAGGTAGTTCCTTTTCGTCATTTACGTTTTCAGTTCTTTCTTCGTTAAGTTCTTCATTCTCTTCTTATTCTATATTTTCTTCTGTGGATTTATTGAAGGCCATCTTCTCATTGAATGTTACGTCTCTGCTGACTTCAATCTTGTGTTGTTTTGGAATATATATTCTATAAGCTTTGGATGAATCATTGTATCCCACGAATATCCCTTTCTTTCCTGAAGGTTCTAGTTTATTCCTCTTGTCCTTGGGAATGTGAGAGTAAATAGGACATCCAAATATTCTTAGGTTTTCCACATTGGGTTTCTTACCCGAGAAGGCTTCTTCTGGTGTCATGTCCTTCAATATACGATGAGGACTTCTGTTCTGCACATATATTGCTGTCATTTTTTCTTCTCCCCATAAGAACATGGATAGACCTTGATCATTTAATAAGGCTTTTACGGTTTCTTCAATGGATCTGTTCTTTCTTTCTGCTACACAATTTTGTTGAGGATTATGAGGAACAATCATCTCCCTCCTAATCCCTGTCGATTTGAAAAATGAAATGAATTCCTTTGATGTGTATTCTCCACCATTATCGGTTCTTAGAATCTTGATCTTCTTATTCGTGAGGTTTTCTATCTCTGCTTTGAACTCTTGAAACTTGTTGAATACTTCGTCTTTTATCTTTAGTAGATATAGCCAAGCCTTTCTTGAATAGTCATCTATGAAGATTACATAGTAAGAATATCCTCCTATAGATATTATTGGCATCGATCCACAAACATCTGAGTGTATCGGATCTAGAATCTCCTTAGATCTGTTGTTGTTGCTTGAGAATGGTTTCTTGATATTCTTCCCAAGAGCACATCCTTTACAGATTCCTTCATGTGAAGATTGCAACTCTGGTATTCCTTCAACCATCCTTTTGAGAAAGGGTAAATCTTGATAGTTAATGTGAGTGTACCTTCTATTCCAAATCTCATTGGGGTTGACTTTGTTATGTACAAGAGATTCTTCATTTTGTTCTAGTAGTCTATACAAATTTCCTTCACGACTTTCAATAACCCTAGCATTCTCTATGCTAGAGTCTTTATGCCATGATAACACTTTTCCATCCACGAAAGCTATTCTGTTTCCTTTGTCATCTAATCAAGATATCGATACAAGATTCTTTTCTAAACCGGGTACATATAAAACATTTCTTAAGTGAACATAGTTACACGTTTTCATTTTGATGGAGGCTTGTCCAAATCCTTCCACGGGGTAAGTGGTTTTGTCTCCAAGCTCTACCTTGTACAAGGTCTTCTTCTCATTTAGATTTGAGAGTTTGGCTTCATCTCTCGTCATTTGCCTAGAAGATCCACTATTGATTATCCACATGTCATCTTCAAACATTATGGTAAGTGCTAAGTAGTGTAAAAGATTGATCGTTTCACTCGCTTGACTGGTAACTGGTCATGCCTTGATCCAAAACTTCAACTTCATCGTTTCTATCTTATGAGAGAGCCAAGAGGTTTGCTGAGTTAGGGCACATCTAAATATCTTCTTCTTGAGCGAGATGCTCCATCAAAAGGTGTCAGATATGAGATTAGGGTTTATAAAAATACTTCTGCTAGTAACCCTAGCAACAATGTCTTGGAGGTTTCTCCTGCTAGTAACTCTAGCGGCAGTTCCTCAATGAGCTCAATATCCTAGTGGCTATGCTTCCTTCCAGCGTTTAGGATGAATGAAGGAGGTGTGGGATCATAACCTCTTAGAATATGAAAGATGTGCTCGTTTTACCATTGACAATACCATTGTCACCCAACCATAGGCCGAAGCCACTCTCCGAGCACCTTGACCTTGAAAGAGAAGAATACTGGTAGAAATCAATAGCCAAGCAAGGCTAATGCACCAAGCAAGAATAGAAACCAAAGTTGATCAGATAGTCCCACCCATAAATTGGCACAACAACTTCCCCATAAACTTGTGCACAAAACTACCAACTGCAATGCGCACAATTAGCTCTCTACAATTCTGAGAATGTGAATAATGAGAATTGGCACCCTGTATTTATAGTGGTTCTGGCAGATTTACTGAGGCTGAATTCTCCTTCTGGGTACTAATTAATTCATATTAATTATATTTCTGTAGCCAACATCTCGTCTAGAGTTTCCTTTACTTCTTTGCTTCCTTCCGGAATATTCTAATCTCGTCATAGGTCACAATAGAGGTTCATACCTCCTGAAGCTACCATAATATTAACATGCTAGTCTAGAATTCTGAGTTAGAATGTTATTATCATTCAGTCTATGCCCATTTGACCTCTTTAAAACCAACCTGTGACATATAAACTGATTGGTACTGGGATTATCTTCAACGCAATCTGAAGGTGACTTCTAGTGCTAACAGAAGGAGGTAGAGTTGTGAGGTAAAAGAGAGAGGGATAGAAGAGATTTTTTCTTTTACAAGAGATTTATTGAGTTAAGTTTCTGGAAGAACTATTCCATTGGATAGATAGGCTCCAATAAGCTCAATAATTCCAAGAATTCATCAAGAAGACTTGTACTTGGGATACCAAGAAGATCACAACACTTCACCAGTTGGATCACCAGATCACGCAAGAAGTCAATTTCTAGGTTCATATGACTCTTGAGGGATACATCATTGAATTTGCCGTCGAGAATCACTAATCATTTTCACACGTGGAAGAAATTTTCAAAAAAGGTGCACACGACAGACTGGTGAGGGAAATTACACTGTGGATCAAAGTATTCTTGATAGAGGAGGGGATGATAAATATTCCATCAATTGAGATGGCATCCTAAATAACTAGGCTTGGGGTAGGGTGATTTTGGGGTGTGATCATGACCTGAGAAGGGGAAAGGGTTCTTTGAAAAATGGGGGAAGATAAATAAACAAACGAAAGAAATGAGCGAGCATTAAGGAGAGCCTCCATTGTTGAGAAGTGGTGATGCGAGAAGGTAAAGAAAGCATCAAATCAGTATGAGGTGTTGCCGAAAGAAATTGGATAAGGAGGAACAAATGAAAGCAAAAGGGATGAGTTGAGGAAGGTGAGAAGACAAGAAATACTAGTGAGTCTAAGATTTTAGTAGAGAGAAGTGCAGAGAGGCTGGAGTCCCCAGATGGGTGGACGAGAAGAAGAATGTGGAGAAGCAAGGGAATATGAAGAAGGTCTGGATCTTTCGGGATACATAGAATATTCAGCCCTGATATCAGGAAACATTGGGAACTAGGCAAAGAAGGTTGCCCCAGAGGAAGATAACGAGACCCCCCAGATCAAATAAACTCGCCCAAAATTCAATGGAACCAGCCTGGAATCACCCATCCCCAAGGTGTCCTATATACCCATGGTAAATTATACACCACCTACTTATGCTAATTCTATTCCATCACAACCAGTTAGTCAGAATCAATCTATAAGTGTATATTCTAGGAAGATATTGGGATCCCCAGGCGTATCGTAACCAGGACCATTAGCTTTCATTCTAATAGGATAAATGAGACCCACAATGGATAGACATATGGGAGGATCAATCTCCCAATACTCAGAATTATGGAGTAAAGGGGATGAATATGTAAAGAAACATTGGTTCTTGTGTGAATCCACCTGGAGGTCTATAAGGACTCTCAATGAAAACAAGTTAGTAGAGTTTCAAAATACCTTGAGGGGTTGTTCTCTCAAATGGTATATGAAGGCTATTGAACCTGGGTTGTTAGGACAAGTGTTAACCCTTGTCCAATTTCGTTTGAAGTTCATTGCTGAATTCAAACTACCTTAGTAATACCAACAATATCTCTTTGAGTTAAGGGAGATTCAACAAAGATAAGGAGAATCTACCTGGGAGTACACCCAAAAATTTAAAAATTCTACTTGGAGGCTAGTGCATCCAATTCACGAAGATCACTAGAGGGAATGGTAAATCCAAGGATTACTACCTCTGACGAGAATTACCTTAATGCAACAACAAATAACCAAATTAACAAACGCTTTTGAATAGTCGATGAATATCGAAGCCATGGAAGGTTATCTGGGGAATATGAGAATGACCAGGCCTCCAATAGATGCAAATTTGTTGCAAATTCAGGGACAAATATCAGTGCTAACGACAAATATTCAAGAATTAACCACAAAAATACCAGGATGACCTTAGGTTTGGTGCACAGGATGCTACACAAAAGGGAATATGGAAAATTAATGTATGCGCATAAGGGGAATGGGACCTCATCACAAACCGATGGGACCTTCTTCAGGACCCATGAGAGGAGTTGCATAAGTATATGTGACTCCACCATTCTAAACACTAGGGATATATAATACCTTCTCTGGTGCTCAAACCTCTCAGACAATGGAGTATTGTGAGATTTGTTGGATGCATGGACATGCGCCAAGGCAGTGTCCTATTATGGAAAAGTACACAACTGTGCCCAATACAATACACTGTGAGTTTTTTGTATTTGCATCTTGTTATCACATAAACTTGTCAAAGTCTTGTGAATCTGGGGTTTTTGCCTAAGTTTGTAATTTTTCCTGTTTCTCCTCCTTTTGCTGACCCAATCGTAAGGTTTTTCCTTTCAACTTATAGTTTTCTTATTTTTCCTGCCTGAGAGGTGTTGAACTTAAGCCTTTCTATTTTCTATGAGGTCAATCACTTCTCTCTCCTTATCTATGTCACTAATCCCCTTGCCTTCTTGAGACCTCAACAGTCATCCAATTATTTATTTATAGAGGCCACAACCATAAGAACAAGCGCACCACTTAAAGCGGTCTGATATGGACCTGAATCAAGTGAGCGAACAAGTTCAGTTTGGTGGAGGAAATTTATTTTTCGAACTTCAGAGATCAACAACAAATTATAAGCGTGAGAATCAGGAGTTGAGAACATTGTTGAAGTTGCTTGTAAAAGATATGAATCCCCGAAACCCAAAATCATCAAGAGCCGTTTGATCCAACAGGACATGTGACACCAAATCTGAACCATGGAGAAAGTCATTTTGGGAAAAACCAAAGTAATGGGTGTGTAGATTTCCCGAGTATCGAAATGTCGAGTCCTGAAATGTTGAGGTCCCGAAATGCCGATATTCATCTGGTCCGTCCGATCTAGCCGGGACGCGTGGCACCTGATCTAAGAAATTGCGATTTCGTGACTCAGAGGTTTGACAATGGAGCACAACGTAAGTTCGCGAAATGAGAAATCGTGACGCGCTTGAGATTTGGGCCCATGATCACAGCCCGTGGTCATATGGAAGTATGGCCATGAATAAAGGGAAAGCGCCTATTGAGCAACGGGCGGCTGGAATTTTTCAAGGCAATGTTCAAGGCCATCAAATTCAAAGTAAATCTGATCATCGATCTAAATGGGTCGTTTCACAGGATTGAGTGTTGGAATATTTGAAATCAAGGGGAGTGAAGACTCCCAAAATACGAGATCCTGAATTTTAATGTGGGATATGCTTAATTTCATGGATCGAGGTTGCGTGGAGTGATGAATAGGAGTTGCACCAAGGGACGAAAGTGCTCATCTTGGTGTCATCAGAATATCTGCGAGGTTTTGAGGCATTGGGCTTGACTTGGAGGAGTCGTGAATGTCTCCTGGAATATTCATGGGTGTCAGGTTCCATCCCAATCCCAATGAAAGTAGTTAATAGAAATGGGGGAGGTTGTTGAAACCTCACCCATAAATGGAAATCCCTAGCTCTATTGGTGGAATCGAAGCCCTAGATGAATTCTTCTTAAGGGATTAGGGAGACAATAAGGATCTCATGTACTATATTACAAAGTTTGGGGCTATGAAGAAAGAGGAAGGGGAATCTGTGTCTGATTTCTCCAAGAGGTTTAATAAAATGTTCAATAAAATTCCCACTGAAGTCAAGCCTATAGAAAACTTTGCAAAGATTACTTATGCTAGCACTTTCGATCCTGACTTTTGTCTCCTGCTAAGAGAAGTAAGAGCTACTTCATTGACTCATATGCAAGATGCATCCCTCGAAGTAGAGTCTAATATATTTGTAGTTGATAAAATCATGAGCAAGGCTAACAAAGACAGAAGAAGAGGGAGGTCTGAACTCTCAACCTCTAGTTCCTCTACTACCCATCCTCAATTTGATGAACTTACTAAATTAGTCAAATATATTTCTACTGATATGGAGAAATTGAAGCTCGAAGGAAGACAAAACTATAGAAATCCACAAAATGTTGATAACAGAGGTAAATTCAGGAGACCTAACAACGCTCCTCAAAATCTTCCAAGAACAGAGGAACATAGATAGAAATGATCAGAACATCCAGAACGCTCTCCAAAATAATCTTGTTACAGATGATGAAGGTGAGGATGAGGGATTTGATCCTGAAATCCACTGTCTTGGAGACACCTCCTCCTTTCCTCATTTGACTCAATTTGCATACGAGGAATGTTTCATGGACAACCATATTAATGAGTTGAGTAAGGGAGACAAGGCCAACAACAACCCAAACAGATATAATCTGAGGTCCAAGAAGAAATAAGGAAATCTTGATGTTCTTGACTAGCCTACCAAAGCAGAGAAGCCTGCTAAAGATATAGCAGACAACAACAAAGGTAAGAAGGTGCAAGAACCCTCTCTAGTAATTAAAGTTCCTATTCCAGAAGTGAAGGAGATTATGAAGCCCTCTCCCTTTTTCAATTTTGATCATGAAATGAAAAACCTTAGAATCCTTGTACCCCTTTTGGAACTGGTCAAGCATGAAGATTTAAAAAGGAGTGTCTCTAAATTATTACAGTCTGAACCTATGCCTCATCCCATAGGCTCAGTCAATTTGCAATATGAAAATCGAAATGTCATATTAGGAACTTTGGTAGAATATAGAGATGATTCCTCCCCTCCCTTCTACACTTCATTGAACATCCATGATAAGGTGTTTCATAACTTCTTAATGGATTCAAGAGAATCCCATAATCTTATGCCTAAGATTTTCATGGAAGAACTCGAGTTGGAAATCACAAAAAGCTACCACAACCTGTATTCTTTCGATTCCAGGAAGGTGAAGTGCCTTGGGGTTATTAAAGACCTATCTGTGTCCCTGTTCCAGTTGTTGATGAAGAGCGCAGTCATGGATATCATAGTGGTTGATGTTCACCCTAATTTCGGAATGCTCCTATCTATATCTTGGATAAAGAGACTGGGGGGGACCTTGCATATGGATCTTTCATACGCCACCATTCCTATGTTCGTGGGTGAACAAAGAAGAGTTTACAGGGAAGCTTAGTTAGCGTACATTATTAGTGATGAATCAAACCCCACAAACCATCCTATCTTTGATCTTGACACAGATTTGGGATCTAGCTTGTTGCAACTCACCGAAGCTCTTGAAATTCCTCTAGAAATAAAAAAGCGGCCTATTACTTTTTGTGAAAATCCCCCTCCTATCATTTCTATGTAGAAAATGTTCTTCAATGGGGCCTCTTCTAGAGGAGGTGTTGGTAGTGGAGTAGTCCTTGTTTCACCCATTCAGGAAATTATATCTCTATCCTACAAGTTATAATTTGAAACTACCAATAATGTGGGACAATATGAAGCTCTTGTTTTGGGTTTAAGGGATGCAAAGGACATGGGAGTTGAAGAGATATCAGTATTTGGGGATGCTGATTTACTTATCCATCAAGTTACAAATATCTACCAAGATAATCACCCTAGGCTAAGAAGTTATAGAAATGAAGTGTGGGACTTTGTCAACAATTTTTTCCTAGCTTTCAACATTTCATTTATTCCAAGAGAAGAAAACATCATGGCTGATTCTTTGGCTATTTCAGCAAGCAATTTCAGAGTCCCTTTGCCACCAAAGCTCAAGTATGACGTTGAAGTAAATTACAGAACCTTTGTACCTGATAATTTCAAGCATTGGAAAGTATTTGAGGATGATCTTGAGATCAAAAGGTTCCTTAAGAATGTTGATGAGTTTTCTACACTACATATTGATCAAGATCAAGATTCTGAAAGTAATCCTCATGCTGATGTTTTCCTAAACAAAATTGCTAATCACCATATTGTTCAGTTTCCTAGCAATCACATTCCAAAGGGACTAGTTCCTTTGGAAAGACTGTTTGAAAAAAACGATGTGGCAGTGAAAGTTAAAGGATCGACTAATGATGTTGATGTAGCCGAATGCAACATTGGTACAGAGAAAGATCCCAAATTTGTCAAGATGTCAAGCAACCTGTCAAAGAAACAAAAGACCGAGTACGCTGAGCTGTTAAGAGAGTTTGATGATGTGTTTTCCTGGACCTGTGAATACCTCATAACATACGACACAAGTGTCATTGAGCATAAGATCCCACTAAAGGAGGAGGCCAAACCATTTAGGCATAAGTTAAGACAGATAAATCCTATGTTTCTGTCTATTATGGAGAAAGAGGTAAAGAATCTGTTGGACGCCCAAATAATTGTCCCTTTGAGATATTCAGAGTGGGTGGACAACTTGGTCATGGTGAGAAAGAAGAGTGGAGAAATCATACTTTGTGTCAATTTCATAAACCTAAACAAAATCTCAAAGAAGGACAATTACCCTTTTCCAAATATGGAACACATATTGTATAGGGTAACAGGTGCATCTAGGATTTCCATGATTGATGGATTTTCTGGATACAATTAGATCTCTATCCTGCCTGAAGACAAAGAAAAGACAACCTTCACCACTCCTTGGGGCACATTCATGTATGCCAAAATGCCCTTTGGATTTATGAACGCAGGAGCAACCTTCCAACGAGCCATAGACATAACCTTAATTGGAGAAAGAGAATTTTTTTTAGTTATCTATATGAATGACATAACATTCTTCTCCAAATCTGATAAAGAACATTGTCAACATCTGAGAAAGGTCTTCTCAAAATTCAGAAGGTTTGATATCTCCCTAAACCCCAAGAAGTCTTTATTTTCCATGCAGGAAGGAAAATTATTGGGACACATTGTATCAACTGATGGGGCCAGGATTGATTCAAGCAGGGTAGAAGCTATTCAAGCCTTATCACTTCCCATATCCAAGAAAGAAGTTCAGTCCTTCCTAGAAAAATTATTTTTTTGAAAAGTTTTGTTTCAAATTTTGCTGAATTGGTGAAGCATATCACACCCATGCTCAGAAAAGGGAACAAAGTAAAATGGACTGTCGAGTCCAGAGAATCCTTCAACCAAATAAAGAAGGCATTGATTGAATCACCTATGCCAATCAGTCCTAATTATTCCAAGGATTTTCTTATTTTTTCCTTTGCTTCATTTGATATAGTGGTAGGCATTTTACTACAAAAGAATGATGCAGGGTTGGATCAGCCTATTTCTTTTTTCAGCAGAGCACTGAGAGACACATAAGTCAAATATGACATCATGGAGAAGCATTCCTATGCCTTGGTAAAATCCCTAAAATCTTTCAGAGTCTATGTTCTGCATTCAAAAATCATTGAATATGTTCCTTCAACTTCTGTGAATGATATCCTCATTCAACCCGACTTATATGGAAGAAGGAGCAAGTCCATTTCCAAAATCCTTGAATTTGATTTGGAGATAAATCCCACCAAACTAGTTAAAGGCCAAGGTTTAGCCAAGTTGTTGGCTGAATCTAATTGTAAATATTTGGGGATTAACTTCATCAACACTTGCTCAAAAAATCAGCAAGATGAGTTGTCTGATAAAATTTCTCAAGACAACCGTCCATTGGAAGAATGCGCCTGGTACAAAGACATTATATATTTCTTGCAAGAGTTAAATCCCCCTAATGGTATGGGAAAAATCAAGGCAAGATATTTAAAGCTCAAAGAAATTAGATATTCCCTTACTGACCAGGCCTTGTATTGGAAAGACCCTCTAGGTGTTCTTCTAAAATGTTTAGATCCACAGGAGGCCCAAAAGATTATGTTTGATTTTCATGATAGCCTGTGTGGGGGACATCATTTCTAGAGAAACACATCCTACAAGATTCTCAGGTTTGGGTACTTCTGGCCTACTCTATTCATTGATGTCTGTGCAAAAATCAGGTCTTGTATCAAATGTCAAAAATTCGTTGGGAAGCAGCAGCTCAAGTCTCTGCCATTGAAGCCTATGGTAGCTTTAGGACCCTTTTAGCAGTGGGGACTAGAATTTATTAGGGAGATTCATCCTCCTTCAAGAGATCAACACAGGTGGATCTTAATTGCAACAGATTATTTCACCAAATGGATAGAATCTATCCCCACAAGGAGTGCCTCTCACAAGGTGATCATTGGTTTTCTTGAAGATATTATGGCAAGGTTTGGATGTTCGAACAAAATCGTCACTGATAACGCTGCATCCTTCAAGGCTAAACCATTGATCAAGATTTGTGAGCAGTTTAGAATTACATTGATTCACTCTACCCTCTACTGTCCCCAAGGTATTGGGTTAGCAGAGTCTTGTAACAAGAGCCTGATAAAGATCATCAAAATGTTGCTAGAGGACAACAAGAGAGCATGGTATTCAAAGCTCAATTTTTCTTTGTGGGATGATAGAATGAAAACAAAGAGGTCCCTAGGCATCTCTCCTTTCCAACTTGTATATGGGACTGAAGCAGTTTTTCCTTCTCATCTTTCCTTGCCTGTGGAAAAATTCTTCCAAGACCACCACAAAGAAACTGACAATATGATCAGAATAATTCATCAGATGGTAGAAGTCCAGCATACTAGAGAGCAGGTGATGGATAGAGTGTATGACTGTCAGTAGAAAATCAAGCATGCCTTTGATAGGAAAAGCAGTAAGGATGATTTCCATTTGGGGGATCTAGTACTCAAATGGGATGCACCCATACATGACAAGGGAAAGCATGGTAAATTTGAATCCCTTTGGATTGGACCCTTCAAAATTTTTGAGACACTTTCAAATAATACCTACAGGTTGCAAAATTTGGAGGGTGACGAAGTTTTTAGTGGCCCTGTAAATGGGCACTTCCTGAAATTTTTTTTTTCTAAAGTCGTAGTCGACACCCCACCATTGTAAATACCTTTCCTATTTTATTTTTATTTTGTTTTTGATAGGAGACTCCATAGCCCAAATCAAAGGCACTAGAACTTCTTGTTCTTGGCAGTTTGCAGGGAGCATGCCATCCCTTGTGGAGCCAAATGTTATCACATAAAATTGTCAGAGTCTTGTGACTCTGGGATTTTTTCCTAAGTCTGTGATTTTTCCTATCTCTCCTCCTTTTACAGACCCAATCATAAGGATTTTCCTTTCATCTTATAGTTTTCTTCTTTTTCTTGCCCGAGAGGTGTTGGGCCTAAGAATTTTTTTTTTCTCTGAGGTTGATCACACCTCTCTCCTTGTCTCTGTCACTAATCCTTTTTCCTTCCTAAGCCCTCAGTCAGGCATCCAAGTATTTATTTATAGAGGCCATAACCATAAGCACAAGCACAACACTTAAAGTGGTCTAATATGGACTTGAATCAAGCGAGAGGGCAAGTTCATTTTGGCGGAGGAAATTTCTTTTCGAAGTTCAGAGATCAATGGAAAATTATAAGCATAGCATCGGGAGTTCGTAACATTTTTGAAGTTGCTTGTAAAATATATGAATCCCCGAAGCCCAAAATCATCAAGAGCCATCCGATCCACTAGGATGCGTGTCAGAAGATCCAAACCATGAAGAAAGTCATTTTAGGAAAAACCAAAGTAAGGGGTGCACAGATTTCCCGAGTCCCGAAATTCTGAGGTCTTGAAATGACAATATTCATATGGGTCTTCCAATCCAATGGGGACGTGTGGCAGCCAATATGAGAAATCATGATTTCAAGACTCAGAGGTTTGAGCATGGATCACAACATAAGTTCGTGAAATGTGAAATCATGATGTGCCTAAGAGTTGGGCCCACGATCACTGTCCATGGTCATATGGAATCAGGGCCATGAAGAAAGGGAAAGCACCTGTCGAGAAACAGGCGGATGAAATTGTTCAAGGAAATGATCACGGTCATCAAATTCAAAGTAAATACGACCATTGATCTAGATGGGCCATTTCACGGGATCAAGCCTCA
Organism: Picea engelmannii; assembly: GCA_009831015.1. NCBI lineage: Eukaryota > Viridiplantae > Streptophyta > Pinopsida > Pinales > Pinaceae > Picea > Picea engelmannii. The sequence continues at coordinate 114,535 of ML791474.1, forward strand.
AAATATTTAAAATCAAGGGGAGTGAAGACTCTCGAAATACGAGATCCTAAATTGTAATGTGGGATATGCATAAGTTCATGGCTCGAGGTCACATGGAGCGATGGATAGGAGCTGCACCAAGGGATGAAAGTTCTCGTCGTGGTCTCATCCGAAGATCTGTGAGGTTTTGAGGCACTGGTCTTGACTTGGAGGAGTCATGAACGTCTCTTCTATTAGTAACATTTCTCATTCGAAGCACAAAAGCGATTAGGTCTGCAAGTGGCACGATGAGCGTCGAGCGCAGATCATAGGAGAAATCCATTTCGGGCTTAAATCAAGCGAGTGAGCAGTCTGATTTCAGCGGTCACGATCCATCCAAAGAATCAGATCAATGGTTGGTGGGAAATCGTGGTTAGCGAAGTCGCACCGAGGTTAGCGCAATGGATAGTGCTCATATTATGTGAAGGGAAGGATAGCATCTGTCCATCCAGGGAATGCGTGGTGCGAGATCTAGTTGCGTCGGCATTTCAGCATTTGGGAGTTCGAGGGGTGAAAGTTTCATGTTGTTCTACATATCGAAACCCTGAACCCCGAAAGCGCCGAAGGCGGCCAAAATCGGGACCGCAGTATTACAGAGCGATCTTAGTTGTCCAACCACAGGAGACACCTGGCGTGCGATTAGACTCCTCGTGTTTTTTCCCATCACGATTTTGAGGTGCAAGGCACAACACAGTCGTATTCCCGATGAGCGAGGCACCGAGAGTGTCTAGGACTAGGGCCCACAACATCGTCGGGAGAATTCAGAGCCGTCAAATCTAGAGGGATGTGTGGCGCTAGATTAAGCCACCTCGGCATTTCGCTCATCGCGATTTCAAGAAGCAGGGATCAGCCCTTTCCTATTCACGAACGTTGAAAGCACCTTTGAGAGTAAACACAGGGTTAAAACCCGTGGTCACTTGGGAAAGAAAGGAGCTGTGTGAAAGGAGTTGCGTAAAATGGGCCAAAGGCATCGGGTTTCAGTCACAGGGAGGCCCGTCACGACTTCCAGTTGCCATTGGGCCCAACCTCGAGACTAGTTTTCGCTTGGAGTAAATGAAGGCAAGAAGGGGTGGTTGAAACCTCTCCTCATTCATTAAGTGTGAGGTATGGAGGGTCTGGCAGGTGGTCTGCTCGAGAGGGTCCTGTGTACCCATTTTTCCAAAGAAACCATGCTGAGTCCTCAGCTAGCTGGAGGAGGTCTGCACATGCTAGCTCAGCTGTTAAGGGCTCAACTACTTCCCTTAGAGGATCCTTGCACATTTAAGGTGGCGTCTGACGAAGAATATCTGTCCGAATTCGGCTGAAGGGACACCAAGCCTTGGATGACTGAACACGCCGCTGCTAGGCGAATTTACTGAGTATATAGGCTCAGTTTTTGTATTTTGTAATCGATCGATGGTTGAACCAGGCTCCCGATTGTAAATTTTTAATGAAGCGTTGGTCGCTCTGGTTAATGTATAAGGCATTGGAGACTTCTTACTTTATGGATGTCAGTCTCTTTTTCATATTTTTGTTTACTGTGTTAGAAAAGCTCGGAATTGGAGGATCCAATCGAGTTATAGTTGTTATAGGATGATGTAGTATGGATCACTGTGACAATTACATTGCTTCTAATCAGCTCCTGTGATTTTCCTAACGCTGAACGACTTGGAATTGGAGGATCCAGTTGAGTCACCCTTCAACTTCTTGAAGCTCTGGACCAAGAGGATCTTGGTTTCTAAGTTTTTCTTCCCCGAGATTCCAAAGGCTTGTTGCCCGAGGCAATCTTTCTCACCCTTCTCAAGAGTCTTCCATCTACCACCCTTTAATCCATTTACTGACATAAGTTGGATCAAGACCTCCATTGCTTTCTACATACCGGGCCTGGTTTCCTGAGTTAAAGCTATACTTTCTTGAGTCTTTACCCATCCGATCACCCTATTAAACAAATCATGACATAAAACTGATGGGCGTTGGGCTCTTCTCCTGCAAGCAATCCAGGAGTGACTTTCGTCGCCAATATTTCTGGCATCGTTGCCGGGGAAGAAGTTGAAAATTTTCCCCGGGATTGAACGACATTGAGCCTTTGATTCTGAAGGTGCATCAGGTATCAGAGCCTTTAAATATTTTTTCTATGCACCTGGAGACTCCATTGTGATTGCTCCACTATGGCGAACCTGCTATATTAATTGTGGCTTTCATAGGCAGACACACGCGGTGTCATCCACAACTACCTCTAGCTACACCTGAAGCTGATCCAGAGGTGGTTCTCAGGAAAGGAAAGGCCCCTGAAGAAGAAGCTTCCACTGATGAACTAGGTAATCTGCCATCTCCCTCTGTAGCAACTCCTTTTTCTCCCACTCAGTTTCTTAATAGACCTCCTTCATAGGTTTCCCATTTCCTGAATTTTGGGAGTGTTCCTGTTGAATTTTCCCCTCCTGGTCTGATATTGGAGAGAGAAATCCTTGTCACTCCCCTCTCCTCTGAAGTTGTAACTTGGCATAGACCCAGGACCACAGAATATTTTCCCACTCCTATCTTTACCACTACTGCACGAAGAGGAGCGTCTGCTGACTTGAGCCCGTTAGCCTTCTCCTTAAATCCCCTTTTGTTTCCCATCCCACTTCGAGAGTCATTCCCAGTAGCCCCCTCACGAACTCCTTCCCCTCCAAGTTCTCCTCCACCTAATATTCCTATGGCTGGTGCTAATCCCCCTCTAAATATAATGGATGCCATAATCGCTTCCAGATATGCCCCCTTAATCCTACCTCATCCTATGAATCCTCTCCCTGCTAGAGATTACTTGAAGTATATGCCCAAGTTCACTGGGGAAGGGGACTTAACTGCAGAAGAGAACCTGGCTGCTTTCTATAGTTATGCAGACAACCTGAACATTGAAAATGAAGACGTCTGGATGAGAATCTTCGTCCAAAGCCTGGATGGTGAAGTGAGAAAGTGGTTTAGAGGATTGGCCCCTAGATCTATTGCTAGGATCGAAGCCCTGGATAGTGCTTTCCTGAGGTAGTGGGGAGATAGGAAGGATTTCATGTATTACATGACAGAGTTCAGGTCTTTGAAGAAGATGGAAGGAGAGTCTGTCTCCGACTTCTCCAAAATATTCAATAAGATGTATAATAAGATTCCTGCTGAAATAAAGCCCTCAGAAGCCTCAGCCAAAATTTCTTACGCTAGTGCATTTGGCCCCGATTTTTGTCTTTTATTGAGAGAAAGAAGAGCCGCCTCCTTAGCTCAAATGCAAGATGCGTCCATAGAGGTGGAATCTAATGTATTATCAGATGACAGACTGAGGAACAAGGCTGACGCAGACAAGAGAAAGGGAAGAACTGAAGCCTTGACTTCTGGCCCGTCGGTGCCCCACCGTCAAGTGGACGAACTGATCAAGATGGTGAAGTCTCTGTCTACAGAGATGGAGAGAATGAAGGTGGAGGGGAGGAAAGAATACAAGGGCCCTCAAAATGATGAAAACAAAGGAGGTTTCAGGAGGCCAAACAATATATCTCCCCCGACAAGGGGAAGAGACAAAGATGACCAGAAAATTCATGCCCCTTTTCAAAACAATTTCGTGGCCGAGGAAGAACAAGAGGGAGCAGGTGAACTCGATCCTGAAATCCATTGCTTTGGAGACACTCCTCCTTTTCCTCATCTCACTCAATCAGCATACGAGGAGTCTCTTATGGATAGTTAGCTAAATGAATTGAGCAAGGGAGACAAGGCTAGTGGTAGCCAAGGCAGGTATAACCCGAGGTCCAAGAAAAAGACAACAATACCTAATGTTCCTGAGCAATTCAATAGAACAGAGAAACTTGCTAATGAAGTAGCAGACAATCATAGAGGTAAGAAGGCTCAACCCCTCTCTCCCATTGTCCAAAATCATGTTCCAGAAATAAGAGAAATCCCCAACCTTACATCTTCTTTTAATTTCGATCATGAAATTCAAAAGATTAGAATCCCTGTGCCCCTGACAGAATTAATTAAGCATGAAGAATTCAAGAAGCATTTCTCTGAGCTTCTACAGTCCGACGTCTCATGCCTTCCCACAGACTCCATCAATTTGCAAGATGAAAAGCCTGCAGCTATTCTAGGTCCTATGGTAGAAGACATGAATGACTCATCCCCTCCCTTCTACACTTCCTTGAACATACATGACAAGGTACTGCATAACTGCTTGATGGATTCGGGGGCTTCTCATAACCTCATGCCCAAAACTGTCATGGAAGAGTTAGGACTAGAAGTCACCCGAGCCTATCATGACCTCTATTCCTTTGACTCCAGGAAAGTTCAATGTCTAGGGGTTATCAAAGACCTGGTCGTGACCTTGTTTCAGTTGCCCATGAAAAGTGTGGTCATGGATATTGTAGTAGCTGATGTCCCCCCCAAGTTCGGTATGTTGTTATCAAGGTCGTGGATAAAAATATTGGGGGGAACTTTGCAGATGGACCTCACATACGCTACTATCCCATTATTTGGAGGGGAACATAGGAGGCTATATAGAGAAGCCCAACCGGCCTATATAATCAACGATGAAGCCAACCCCACGAAACACCCCATCTTTTCCTTCGACACTAATTTAGGCTCTAGTTTTCTGCAACTCACTCATGCTCCCGACCCTCCTCTTAAACTCAGAAAACAACCCACCACTCATGAATTTCCTTCCCCCATATCCCCTATCTGGAAAATGTTCTTTGATGGAGCCTGTTCCAAGGAAGGCACTGGTGTTGGGGTGTTTTTCGTGTCGCCTGCTTAGGAAACCATGTTTTTGTCATACAAAATAGAGTTTGAAACTACCAACAATGTAGCAGAGTATGAAGCTCTTGTCCTAGGATTAAGAGCCGCAAAGGAAATGGGAATTCAATGAGTAGCAGTGTTCGAAGATGCAGAGTTGGTGGTCCAGCAACTCATAAATGCTTATCAAGCAAAGAATCCTCAACTCAGAAGCTATAGAAATGAGGTGTGGGACTTAATTGACAGTTTCTTCTTGGCATTCAACATTTCTTTTGTCCCAAGAGAGGAGAACACAATGGCAGATTCCTTGGCTACATCAGCAAGCAATTTCAAAGTACCCTTGTCGCCCAAATTCAGATATGATGTGGAAGTAAAGTACAAGCCCTCCATACCTGGCAACACCAAACATTGGAAGGTATTCAAGGATGATCTCGAGATCAAGAAGTTATTGGAGACTGTCGAAGAGTTTTCAGAGATGCATATCGACCAAGACTCTATTTCTGAAGAAAAGCTTAATGGAGGTAATTTTTTGAATAAGATTGTAGAACGTAACATTGTGCAGCTGCCCAGCAATCATATTCCAAGAGGACTGGTTCCTTTGGAAAGGCTCTTTGATAAAAATGATGTGTCATTGAAGGGGGAAATCTCGGAGGACGACGCTGATGCTTTTCGGTGCAACATTGGCACTGAAAGCGAGCCCAAGTTTGTCAAATTGTCAAAGAGTCTAACAAAGGAGCAGAGGTCTGAATATATTGGAATTTTGAGAGAATTTGCTGATGTGTTTGCCTGGACCTACGAAGACCTCAAAACATATGACACTTCTGTCCTCGAGCATAAAATCCCGTTGAAAGGGGAGGCCAAGCCATTTAGGAAGAAACTAAGACAGATCAATCCTATGTTGCTGCCTATCATGGAGGGGGAAGTGAAGAAGCTGCTTCAAGCTCAGATCATTGTGCCACTGAGATATTCAGAGTGGGTGGCCAACTTGGTACCAGTAAGGAAAAAGAATGGAGTGATCAGACTCTGTGTAGTCTTCAGAAACCTTAACAGGAGCTCACGGAAGGATAACTACTCCTTACCAAAGATGAAACATATTTTGCAAAGGGTAACAGGAGCATCTAGGATATCCATGATCGATGGCTTCTCTGGCTACAATCAAGTCTCTGTTCTGCCTGAAGATAGGGAAAATATGACATTTACCACTCCGTGGGGCACATTCATGTATGCCAAGATGCCTTTTGGATTGATGAATGCAGGGGAAAAGTTTCAACGTGTCATGGATATAGATTTCGTTGGGGAAAAGGATAAATTTGTGGTCATCTATTTGGATGACATAACAGTATTTTCAAAATTTGATAAAGAACACTGTTGTCATCTCAGGAAGGTTTTCCTGAAATGCAGGAATTTTGGCATTTCATTAAACCCCAAGAAATCTCTGTTCGCCATGTAGGAGGGAAAATTACTAGGCCACATAGTATTAGTGGAAGGAGTCAGAATTGATCCCAACAGAGTTGAGGCGATACAAGCCTTATCGATCCTGAGGTCCAAGAAGGAGGTCCAATCTTTCCTCGGTAAAATTAATTTTCTGAGGAGGTTTGTGCCTAACTTTGCTGAGGAGGTAAAACTTATAACAACCATGTTGAGGAAAGGAAATGAAGTAAGGTGGACTCCTCAATTGCGACATTCCTTTGAGCAAATCAAGAAGTCCCTGACTGAAGCTCCTGTGCTTATCAGTCCCAACTACTCAAAGGATTTCCTTAGTTTCTCCTTTGCCTCACCTGACACGGTGGCTGCTGTTCTATTACAGATAAATGACAATGGGCTAGAGCAGCCTATTGCCTATTTCAGTTGAGCATTGAGGGATGTCGAAGTCAGGTATGACACTATGGAGAAGTAGGCCTATGCTCTAGTAAAATCTCTCAAAGCTTTTAGATCCTACGTCCTGCAGTAAAACATCATCACCTATGTCCCCTCAGCTACTATTAAAGACATTCTTATTCAGCCTGACATAGACGGGAGGAGGAGTAAATGGATAGCCAAGATTCTGGAATTCGACCTGGAAATAAGGCCCACCAAATTGATCAAAGGTCAAGGTTTAGCCAAGCTATTGGCTGAAGCAAATTACCAAGATCGAGGGGTAAGTTTCATAAATGAATGCTCAGGAATTCAACAAGATTGGCTGTCTGAAATCGGCCTTCAAAGGGTGCCCCCATTGGCTCGATGCCCTTGGTATAAGGATGTCATATATTTTCTACAGGAGTTGCAGCCTCCTAATGGCCTGCGAAGAAATAAAGCAAGAGCTCTAAAGCTCAAGGTAGTCAGATACTGCCTTATCGATCAAATTTTATCCTGGAAAGACCCCCTGGGGGTGCTTTTGAAATGCATGGATCCACAAGAGGCTGACATGATCATGGATGAATTTCACAGCGACCTATGTGGAGGGCACCATTTCTGGAAAACCACAGCCTACAAAATCCTCAGGGTTGGATACTACTTTCCTACTGTGTTCATTGACATCTGTAGAAGGGTCAGAGCCTGCATCAAATGTCAAAAATTTGCAGGAAAGAAACAACTCAAGTCTCTGCCGTTAAATTCAGTGGTGGTTTCAAGACCTTTCCAGCAATGGGACCTAGATTTCATTGGAGAAATTCACCCTGCTTCTAGTGGGCAGCACAGATGGATCCTGACTGCTACAGATTTCTTTACCAAGTGGATTGAAGCTATCCCTACCAGGAGTGCTTCCCACAAGGTAATCATTGGGTTCCTGGAGGACCTCATCACAAGGTTCAGCTGCCCAAGTAAGATTATCACTGACAATGCAACCGCTTTTGGGTCTGATCCATTAGCCAATTTCTGTGAGCAGTTCAGGATCAAGATGATTCAATCCACCCCATATTATACACAGGGCAATGGTTTAGAAAAATCCTCCAACAAAATCTTGATAAGGATCATCAAAAGATTGTTGGAAGACAACAAGAAGGACTGGCATTCAAGATTAAAGTTTTCTCTATGGGTCGATCGAGTGACCACGAAGAGATCTATCGACGTCTCTCCTTTCCAATTAGTCTATGGAGCGGAGGTTGTTTTCCCTTCTCATTTATCCATTCCTATAGAAAAATTCCTCCAGGATCATTAGGAAGAGCCTGACAACATGATCAGAAGGATTCATCAGCTAGTAGAGGTCCAGCAAGCCAGGGAGCAGGCAGTGGACAAAATTCAGGACCATCAACAAAAGATCAAGCAGGTTTTCAATAAGAAGGTCAAGAAGGAAGAATTTTGGATAGGAGACCTGGTGCTTAAATGGGATGCTCCTAAACAAGACAAGGGAAAACACAACAAATTTGAAGCCCTATGGATCGGGCCCTTCAAAATCTCTAAGGTTTTCTCAAATAACACATATCGGCTGCAGGATTTGGAGGGTGAAGAAGTTTTCAACAACCCACTAAATGGGCATTTTCTAAAGAAGTGTTTTGTCTAAGCCTTCGATAGCTCCTTTGTTTGTAAATACTGTCCTTTTGGTTCCTTGTTTATTTTTATTTTTATTTTTTGGCTTAATAAATGACCCCATAGCCCAACAGTAAGGCACTGAAACTGCAAAATGAGTCCTTAGAGCATCACAGGGATGACTCTATCCCCCATGGAGCCTAATGTTAGTAACATTTCTCATCTGAAGCACAAAAGCGATCAGGTTTGCAAGTGGCGCGATGAGCGCCGAGCGCAACTCACAGGAGAAATCCATTTCGGGCTTAAATTAAGTGAGCGAGTAGTCTGATTTCAGCGGTCAGGATCCATCCAAAGAATCAGATCAATGGTTGGCAGGAAATTGCGGTTAGCGAAGTCGCATCGAGGTTAGCGCAATGGATAGCACTCATATTATGTGAAGGGAAGGATATCAATCATCCATCCAGGGGATGCGTGGCGCGAGATCTAGTCGCGTTGGCATTTTGACATTCGAGAGTTCGAGGGGTGAAATTTTCATGTTGTTCTACATCTCGAAACCCCGAACCCCGAAAGCAACGAAGGCGCCCAAAATCGGGCCCGCAGTATTATGGAGCGATCTTGACTATCCATCCACAGGAGACACCTGGCACGCGATTAGACTCATCGTCGTTTCGCCCATCGCAATTTCGAGGTGCAAGGCATAACACCGTCGTATTCCTGATGCGCGAGGCGTCAGGAGTGTCCAGGACCTAGGCCCACAGCATCGTCGGGAGAATTCAGAGCCGTCAGATCTAGAGGGACGTGTGGTGCTAGATTAAGCCACCTCGGCATTTCGCTCATCGTGATTTCAAGAAGCAGGGATCAACACTTTCCTATTCACGAACCCTGAAAGTGCCTTTGAGAGTAAACACAGGGTTACAGCCTGTGGTCACTTGGGAAAGAAAGGAGCTACGCAAAAGGGGCCAAAGGCGTCGGGTTTCAGTCATAGGGAGGCTCGTCATGACTTCCAGTTGCCAGCGGACCCGACCTTGAGATTGGTTTTTGCTTGGAGTAAATGAAGGAAAGAAGGGGTGGTTGAAACCTCTCCTCATTCATTAAGTGTGAGGTATGGAGGGTCTGGCAAGCGGTCTGCTCGAGAGGGTCCTGTGTACCCATTTTTCTAGAGAAACCATGCTGAGTCCTCGGCTAGCCGGAGGAGGTCTGCACATGCTAGCTCAGCTGTTAAGGGCTCAACTACTTCCCTTATAGGAGCCTTGCACATTTAAGGTGGCGTTTGACAAAGAATATCTGTCCGAATTCAGCTGAAGGGACACCAAGCCTTGGATGACTGAACACACCGCTGCTAGGCGAATTTTCTGAGTATATAGGCTCATTTTTTGTATTTTGTAATTGATCGATGGTTGACCCAGGCTCCCAATTGTAAAGTTTTAATGAAGCGCTAGTCGCTCTGGTTAATGCATAAGGCATTGGAGACTTCTTACTTTATGGATGTCAGCCTCTTTTTCATCTTTTTGTTTACTGTGTTAGAAAATCTCGGAATTGGAGGATCCAGTCTAGTTGTAGTTGTTATAGGATGATGTAGGATGGATCATTGTGACAATTACATTGCTTCTTATCAGCTACTGTGATTTTCCTAACGCTGAACGACTTGGAATTGGAGGATCCAGTCGAGTCACCCTTCAACTTCTTGAAGCTCTGGACCAAGAGGATCTTGGTTTCTGAGTTTTTCTTCCCCAAGCTTTCGAAGGCCTGTCGCCTGAGGCAATCTTTCTCACCCTTCTCAAGAGTGTTCCATCTACCACCCTTTAATCCATTTACTGACAGAAGTTGGATCAAGACCTCCCTTGCTTTCTACATACCAGGCCCAGTTTCCTGAGTTAAAGCTATATTTTCTTGAGTCTTTACCCATCCGATCACCCTATTAAACAAATCATGACATAAAATTGATGGGTGTTGGCCTCTTCTCTTGCAAGCAATCCAGGAGTGACTTCCGTCACCAATAATTCTGGTGTCGTTGCCGGGGAAGAAGTTGAAAATTTTCCCCGGGATTGAACGACATTGAGCCTCTGATTCTGAAGGTGCATCAGGTATCAGAGCCTTTAAATATTTTTTCTATGCACCTGGCGACTCCATTGTGATGGATCCACTGTGGCAAACTTGCTATATTAATTGTGGCTTTCAGAGGCAGACACACGTGGTCTCATCCACAGTTGCCTCTAGCTACACCTGAAGCTGATCTAGAGGTGGTTCTCAGGAAAGGAAAGGCCCCTGAGGAAGAAGCTTCCACTGCCAAACCAGGTAATCCGCCATCTCCCTCTGTAGCAACTCCTTTTTCTCTCGATCAGTCTCTTAATAGACCTCCTTCAGAGGTTTCCCGTTTCCTGAATTTTGGGAGTGTTCCTGCTGAATTTTCCCCTCCTGGTCTGATATTGGAGAGAGAAATCCTTGTCACTCCCCTCTCCTCTGAAGCTGTACTTTGGCATAGACCCAGGACCACAGAATATTTTCCCACTCCTATCTTTACCACTCTTGCACGAAGAGGAGCATCTGCTGACTTGAGCCCGTTAGCCTTCTCATTAAATCCCTTTTTGTTTCCCATCCCACTTCGAGACTCATTCCCAGTAGCCCCCTCATGAACTCCTTCCCCTCCAAGTTCTCCTCCACCTAATATTCCTATGGATAGTGTTAATCCCCCTCTAAATAGAATGGATTCCATAATCGCTTCCAGATATTCCCCCTTAATCCTACCTCATCCTATGAATCCTCTCCCTGCTAGAGATTACTTGAAGTATATACCCAAGTTCATTGGGGAAGGGGACGTAACTGCGGAAGAGCACTTGGCTGCTTTCTACAGTTATGTAGACAACTTGAACATTGAAAATGAAGACGTCTGGATGAGAGTCTTCGTCCAAATCCTGGATGGTGAAGTGAGAAAGTGGTTTAGAGGATTGGCCCCGGGATCTATTGCTGGGATTGAAGCCCTGGATAGTGCTTTCCTGAGGCAGTGGGGAGATAGGAAGGATTTCATGTATTAAATGACAGAGTTCGGGTCTTTGAAGAAGATGGAAGGAGAGTCCATCTCCGACTTCTCCAAAAGATTCAATAACATGTATAATAAGATTCCTGCTGAAATAAAGCCCTCAGAAGCCTCAGCCAAAATTTCTTACGCTTGTGCGTTTGGCCCCGATTTTTGTCTTTTATTGAGAGAAAGAAGAGCCACCTCCTTAGCTCAAATGCAAGATGCAGCCATAGAGGTGGAATCTGATGTATTAGCAGTTGACAGACTAAGGAACAAGGCTGACGCGGACAGGAGAAAGGGAAGAACTGAAGCCTTGACTTCTGGCCCGTCGGTGCCCCACCCTCAAGTGGACGAACTGACCAAGATGGTGAAGTCTCTGTCTGCAGAGATGGAGAGAATGAAGGTGGAGGGGAGGAAAGCATACAAGGGCCCTAAAAATGATGAAAACAAAGGAGGTTTTAGGAGGCCAAACAATATAGCTCCCCCGATTATGCAGAGAGAAAGGGGAAGAGACAAAGATGACCAGAAAATTCAGGCTCGTTTTCAAAACAATTTCGTGGCTGAGGAAGAACAAGAGGGAGCAGGTGACCTTGATCCTAAAATCCATTTCTTTGGAGACACTCCTCCTTTTCCTCATCTCACTCAATCGTCATATGCGGAGTCTCTCATGGATAGTCAGCTAAATGAATTGAGAAAGGGAGACAAGGCTAGTGGCAGCCAAGGAAGGTATAACCTGAGGTCCAAGAAAAAGACAACAGTACTTGATGTTCCTGAGCAGTTCACTAGAACAGAGAAACTTGATAATGAAGTAGCAGACAATCACAGAGGTAAGAAGGCTCAACCCCTCTCTCCCATTGTCCAAAATCATGTTCTGGAAATAAGAGAAATCCCCAAGCTTACATCTTCTTTTAATTTCGATCATGAAATTCAAAAGATTAGAATCCCTATGCCCCTGATGGAATTAATTAAGCATGAAGAATTCAAGAATCATTTCTCTGAGCTTCTACAGTCCGACGTCTCATGCCTTCCCACAGACTCCATCAATTTGCAAGATGAAAAGCCTGCAGTTATTCTAGGTCCTATGGTAGAAGACAAGAATGACTCATCCCCTCCCTTCTACACTTCCTTGAACATACATGACAAGGTACTGCATAACTGCTTGATGGATTCGGGGGCTTCTCATAACCTCATGCCCAAAACTGTCATGGAAGAGTTAGGACTAGAAGTCACCCGAGCCTATCATGACCTCTATTCCTTTGACTCCAGGAAAGTTCAATGTCTAGGGGTTATCAAAGACCTGGTCGTGACCTTGTTTCAGTTGCCCATGAAAAGTGTGGTCATGGATATTGTAGTAGCTGATGTCCCCCCCAAGTTCGATATGTTGTTATCAAGGTCGTGGATAAAAATATTGGGGGGAACTTTGCAGATGGACCTCACATACGCTACTATCCCAGTATTTGGAGGGGAACATAGGAGGGTATATAGAGAAGCCCAACTGGCCTATATAACCAAGGATGAAGCCAACCCCACCAAACACCCCATCTTTGCCTTTGACACCGATTTAGGCTCTAGTTTTCTGCAACTCACTCATGCTCCCGACCCTCCTCTTAAACTTAGAAAACAACCCACCACTCCTCATGAATTTTCTTCCCCCATCTCTCCTGTCTCTAAAATGTTCTTTGATGGAGCCTGTTCCAAGGAAGGCACTGGTGCTGGGGTGTTTTTCATGTCGCCTGCTTAGGAAACCATGTTTTTGTCATACAAAATAGAGTTTGAAACTACCAACAATGTAGCAGAGTATGAATCTCTTGTCCTAGGATTAAGAGCCGCAAAGGAAATGGGAATTCAAGAAGTAGCAGTGTTCGAAGATGCAGAGTTGGTGGTCCAGCAGCTCATAAACGCTTATCAAGCCAAGAATCCTCAACTGAGAAGCTACATAAATGAGGTGTGGGACTTAATTGACAGTTTCTTCTTGGAATTCAACATTTCTTTTGTCCCAAGAGAGGAGAACACAATGGCAGATTCCTTGGCTACATCAGAAAGCAATTTCAAAGTACCCTTGCCGCCCAAATTCAGATATGATGTGGAAGTAAAGTACAGGCCCTCCATACCTGACAATGCCAAACATTGGAAGGTATTCAAGGATGATCTCGAGATCAAGAATTTCTTGGATACTGTCGAAGAATTTTCAGAGATGCGTATCGACCAAGACTCTATTTCTGAAGAAAATCTTAATGGAGGTAATTTTCTGAATAAGATTGCAGAATGTAACATTGTGCAGCTGCCCAGCAATCATATTCCAAGAGGACTGGTTCCTTTGGAAAGTCTCTTTGATAAAAATGACGTGTCATTGAAGGGGGAAATATCAGAGGATGACGCTGATGCTTTTCGGTGCAACATTGGCACTGAAAGCGAGCCCAAGTTTGTCAAATTGTCAAAGAGTCTAACAAAGGAGCAGAGGTCTGAATATATTGGACTTTTGAGAGAATTTTCTGATGTGTTTTCCTGGACCTACGAAGACCTCAAAACATATGACACTTCTATCATTGAGCATAAAATCCCATTGAAAGGGGAGGCCAAGCCATTTAGGCAGAAACTAAGACAGATCAATCCTATGCTGCTGCCTATCATGGAGGGGGAAGTGAAGAAGCTTCTTCAAGCTCAGATCATTGTGCCACTGAGATATTCAGAGTGGGTGGCCAACTTGGTACCAGTAAGGAAAAAGAATGGAGAGATCAGACTCTGTGTAGACTTCAGAAACCTTAACAGGAGCTCATAGAAGGATAACTACCCCTTACCAAAGATGGAACATATTTTGCAAAGGGTAACAGGAGCATCCAGGATATCCATAATCGATGGCTTCTCTAGCTACAATCAAGTCTTTGTTCTACCTGAGGACAGGGAAAAGACGATGTTTACCACTCCATGGGGCACATTCATGTATGCCAAGATGCCTTTTGGATTGATAAATGCAGGGGCAATGTTTCAACGTGCCATGGATATAGCTTTCATTGGGGAAAAGGATAAATTTGTGGTCATCTATTTGGATGACATAACAATATTTTCAAAGTTTGATAAAGAACAATGTTGTCATCTCAGGAAGGTTTTCCTGAAATGCATGAATTTTGGCATTTCATTAAACCCCAAGAAATCTCTGTTCTCCATGCAGGAGGGAAAATTACTAGGCCACATAGTATCAGTGGAAGGAGTCAGAATTGATCCCAATAGAGTTGAGGCGATACAAGCCTTATCGATCTCGAGGTCCAAGAAGGAGGTCCAATCTTTCCTCGGTAAAATTAATTTTCTGAGGAGGTTTGTGCCTAACTTTGCTGAGGAGTTAAAACTTATAACAATCATGTTGAGGAAAGGAAATGAAGGATGGATCACTGTGACAGTTACATTGCTTCTAATTAGCTCCTGTGATTTTCCTAATGCTGAACGAATTGGAATCTGAGGATCCAGTCAAGTCACCCTTTAGCTTCTTGAAGCTCTGGACCAAGAGGATCTTGGTTTCTGAGTTTTTCTTCCGCAAGCTTCCGAAGGCCTGTTGCCTGAGCCAATCTTTCTCACCCTTCTCACGAGTCTTCCATCTACCACCCTTTAATCCATTTACTGACAGAAGTTGGATCAAGACCTCCTTTGCTTTCTACATACCAGGCCCGGTTTCCTGAGTTAAAGCTATATTTTCTTGAGTCTTTACCCATCCGATCACCCTATTAAAAAAATCGTGACATAAAACTGATGGGCGTTGGGCTCTGCTCCTGCAAGCAATCCAGGAGTGACTTCTGTTGCCAACAATATCATATAACTTTCCATGCCTTGCCTTTCCATTGTATGGTATGGTATGGTATGCCTTGTCTTGCCTTTCCTTGCCTTGCCAAGCCATGGTATGGTATGGTATGGTGTGGTATGGTATGCCTTTCCATGGTATGGTATGGTATGGTATAATATTCCTTGCCTTACCTTTCCATGGTATGGTATGGTATGGTACAGTATGCCATGTCTTTCCTTGGCTTCCCTTGCCATGGGATGGTACGATATGGTATGGTATGACTTTCCTTTCCTTGCCTTGCCAATCCATGGTATGGTATGGTATGGTATTCCTTGCCTTTCCTTGCCAAGCCATGGTATGGTATGGTATGCCTTTCCATGCCATGCCTTACCTTGCCTTACCATGGTATGGTGTGGTATGGTATGGTATGCCTTTCCATGCCATGTCGTGTGTTACCTTTCCATGGTATGGTATGGTATGGTATATGGTATGGTATGGTATGCCTTGCCATGCCATGCCATACCTTGCCATGGTATGGTATGCCTTGCCTTTCCTTTCTATGGTATGGTATGGTATGGTATGGTATGCCTTGCCTTGCCTTGCCATGGTATGGTATGGTATGGTATGCCTTGTCTTACCTTTCCTTTCCAAGCCATGGTATGGTATGCCTTGCCTTGCCTTGGTATGGTATGGTATGGTATGGTATCCTTGGCATGGTATGATGAAGTATGGTATGTTATGCCTTACCTTTACATGCCATGGTATGGTATGGTATGGAATGGTATGATATGGTATCCTTGGCATGGTATGATATGACACCTTTTATTACATTTTTGTCATAATTTTCAGCCCTTTAGGGTGGTCATGTCTTGAATATTGTAGGGTTGTCATGTGTCATATTGCATTTCAGCATGTATTTGTTATCTAAATCCTAGTTTAATCTTTCATTTTTGGCCCCCTTTCATTTAATGATTACTTGTTTTAAGGGTTGTTATATTTGTCCTTGTATTGCCTTATCTTGGCTTTCCTTGTCATTCCATGCATTGCCTTTGCATGCCTTGCGATATCCTGCCTTGCATTTTCTTGCCTTTCCATGCCATTGCCTTGTCTTGCCATGCCATGCCATGTTTTCCCATTCCATTCCATTCATTTCCATACCATGCCATGCCATGCCTTTCCATGCCATTCCTTTCCATGCCATGCCATGCCATGCCATGCCAAGCCATGTCATGCCATTCCTTGACTAAATGAAAAATTTTAATGTGTAAATGAACAAGATTAATACGTAAATAATGCTTGTACTAAATGAACACGTTTAATTTGTAAAAATTACAATCAAAGGATTCATTAAGCATGTAATTCTACAATTTGTTGATTTTCAAGGCATGGAAAGGCATGGAATGGCATGGTAAGTCAAGTGAAGGCATGGAAAGGCATGGAATGGCATGTAAGTCAAGTGAAGGCATGGAAAGGCAACGAAAGTGAAGACATGGCAAGGAAAGAAAAGTGAAGGAGTATCTTTAACAATAGGGTTTTTCTCAATGAGGCATACTACAATTTTTGAAGACGAGGTCTATTTTCAAGAACACTATCTCATGCATTTTTGGGTAGTGTATTCACATGGGCCTTGGCCAAATAGACTTGTGGGAGCTTATAAAACTCCATCATGCCGCTCGGTTTGGATTTTATGCCCCTGGACCAAATTGGACACATGTCCCTAAATGACTTGAGGAGGCGAGCTGCAACTCGCGATAAAACTCAAACCGAGACTCAGATGGATGAAATGTTTGTTGCATTGGATCCAGAGCATCGAGTTTCACATAGCGGGGCCTCTCCACTATTATTTTGTCCACTAGAAAACCATTTGTTGGAGTATCTCTGAAACTAGGGTTTTTCTCAATGAGGCATAATGCAATTTTTGAAGAGGAGGTCAATTTTCAAGAAAAATGTATTGGGAATTTGTGGGTAGTGTAGTCATGTGGGCCTTAGCCAAGTATACTTTTGGGAGCTTACGCAACTTCATTATGCCACTCGGTTTGGATTTTATGCCCCCGAACTGAATTGGCCACATGTCCCTAAATGGCTTGAGGAGGCGAGTTGTAACTCATGATAAAACTCAAACCAAGACTCGGATGGATGAATCGTCAGTTGAATTGGATATGGAGCACTGGGTATCATCTAGTTGCACCCCTCTGCTGTCATTCTTCCCACCGAAAAACCATTTGTTGGGGTATCTCTTGCACTAGGTTTTTTCTCAATGAGGCATAGTGCAATTTCTGAAGAGGAGGTTGATTTTCAAGGACATTGTGTAGGGAATTTATGGGTAGTGTAGTCACATGGACCTTTGCCAAACAGACTTGTGGGAGCCTATGGAACTTCATTATGCCACTCGGTTTGGATTTTATTCCCCCGAGCCAAATTGGCCACATGTCCCTAAATGGCTTGAAGATGCAGATGCAAAGCTTTGATTGTAGTGGCCAGGTCACACTCCTGGTGGTGGCTACTTTTCTAGGTATAAATACTCAATTTTGATATTTTTTTAAGGTCGATGGCTGAGCTAAGATCCTGTATTGTAAAGTTTTAACAAAGCCTTTGTTTCTCTGGTTATGTGTTTCCATTTGAGACTTCTTTTTTAATGAAAATCAACCTTCTTATCATCTCTTTTACTTCTAATATTGAATACTTGGGCATGGGTGATCCAGTCGAGTTGTTGTGATTGTATTGTAATGTATGTTTGATTGCAATATTGTTATGATGTTTTGAGTTTCTTGAAGTTTTGGGTTCAAGAAGAACTTGTATTCGAAGCTTTTCATCCTTAGGCTACTGGAAGACCCGATGTCCATAGCAGACCTGTACATTTCCTCACCAATTCTTCCCCCTACTCACCCTTTACTACAACTTAATGACTGAAGTTAAATCAAGAACTCACTTTCTCATGCATTGTCTGGTTAGGATTTCTAAGTTAAAGAAATATTTTCTTGAGTCTGTGCCCATTTGACCTCATTTAATTTATTCATTGTGACATACAAAATGATGGGTACTTGGCTTACCTCTGCTTCAATCCAGAGGTGAATTCTAGTGCTAAAATGACCCATGCCACAAATCAATGTAAAGCAGTAGATGCACTTGCTGACAGATTGGACCGAAAAACGTTCAAAGTAAATGAAACCCCTCCAAGACCTGGAAGGAGCTAGTGAGGTGGGGATAGAAGTGGATTCAGAGGAGGGAGAAATGGAAGTAGAGGTTCAAGACGATGATACAAATGCAACAAATAAGGTCATTTGGAAAGAGACTTCCCTCACCCAAGACAACCATGGTGCTCTTACTACAAGAATAATGGGCACGCAACTGAGTACTTCCCAAACCTGATCGTGAAGTGGGAAGATTAGGTTCGTCAATGAGGAGACAATATCATAAGCTCAGAGATAAAAAGGGGAATTGAGGGAAAACTACTAAATATTAAAATCATCACTCATGGAGGAGCAAAGACTAGGGAAGATGAAGATCGTCAACCCAAGATTCAGAAAGTTACTCCCAAAGATGACAGGTATGATTATGTGAAACAAAAGTTGTTTTTCAAAAATGCAATAGAAATATGTAAGAGTATCCCCACTTCCGAAGTAATGGAGAATCCTTCCCGAATTTTAATTTGTTAATCTATTGAGTAAAAAATATGCAATAATACCTAGATGGGGTGATAACATATGGGTGAATGAGTTGTTCGACCACAACCTTTCAATCATAGAAAATCCAAATTAACTTGGCGTGTGTGTGTTGGGCCCTTTGTTTTGTTGAATAGAAGTTGCACACAACACATTTCAGCTTCATTTTGGAGAGCAGAAGTTGCACAATCTGTTTAACATCTACACAATGGAAAAAAGAAAGAAACAAAAAGCGGTTAGAGGGACATCACAACATCAACTTTGAGAAAATAATTTGCAAGAAGATCAAGAAAATAAAGAACTCTTGGGTTCTCAACCAACAAGATCAGATTATATATATGAGACTGATGTGATTGTAATATGCTAATGAATGGCTAATGAAGGGTTATCGTATGAGCTATAGTGTTTTTATTGTTTCCTAGGATGTTAGTCCAGAACTATTACTTCTATTGTTGTTTCCAGAACTAATGTTGTAATGAGAGTCACTAATGGAATGACCTATAATGTATCATAGCTAAGATTTGGAGACTTGGGTAAGAACCAGAGAGATAATGTATATGAGTTTGGTATCGTTAATACAATCAGAGGCCTAAATTTTGAAGCTACACCTTGTGTATTGAGTCTTGATGCATGAATGTATTGTTTTTCTATATTATCTTTATGTATGATATACTTAAAATGCTTCTTTATGAATGTCAACGCAACTTTGTTTCTTTATTTCCCTGTTAGGAATTACTCAGAACTGTTACAGGTTTAGTCTATATTGCACAAGAATACTGTGAGTCTTGATAACTCAGAGGTCTCTCTAAGTATTCTACTCACCCTTCCCTCTCTTTCCTGTCTCGGTTGCGCTTCGGGTGAGACTTATTCCCTCCTAGGAAGATGGAAATGCCAGCGATCTAGACTACTTTGGTACAATGTTTTGGTAACCTAAGAAGGACTCTGGTTTGAACACTTTTGCGCCAACAGTGTGGGAGTTTTGATGACTGGAAATGATCTGTGGAAAGGATGTGAGAGGCTAGAAATATCCTTCTCCTACCTTCAAAAATTATGATGATAGAAGGAAAGAATGAGGGTTGTGGGTACACTAAGATTACCTATGAAGGTGGCTACAAATGGAAAATTGTGATTATTTGCAGTGTTGGTAAGGATGTTAACTGGGAGTGGAAAAATAAGGCATGCTAAGGAGGAATAATGTTTGCACATGGTTGTGAATTCCTCGTTGGGATGGTATGGGAAATGAACCATTTAAAGTTAGGCTGGATGATGGAGTTTTGTCACAAATGGGGATCATCCAGAAGAGGGATCCCTCTTGAGCTACTTCGACCTTTAATTCCAAGTAATTAGTTTTCCTTTCTTAGTTTGTGGCATTGGTTGTCTGAGTATTTTGTTCCATGGATGGATGTGGTGTTGGGGAGAGTCATTAGTATTCTTTTCACTCTGTTAGTAAGTCTAAGGGCCCTATTAGTCCATTTTAGGTTTCCTCATCTCTCGAGGGACTTTTCCATATATTTTTTTGGTTTCTGAATGAGTTATTTTTTATATCTTTGAGTGAAGTGGCATCAATGATATTTGGTTTATTTTCCACTCCTAGGGTTCTATTACTCTACTCGACACTATCTTGTCTCTTCTCATCCCTCTTTGGTTTTAGAGAGAAGATTTTGTGGTGGTGTTTTCACTTTGGATGAGGGTTAGATCTAGATAATATGTCTCATGTTGTGAGTAAGAGTGTGGGGGAATGAAAAATGAAAGAAAGGGATATTGAGAAAAAACCATACACTTCAAAGGATCCTCTACTCTCATCACAAGCTATAAAGGATGTATGGGAAGTAGATAAATTGTTTAAAGGAAAATTTCTAGTAGAGGCCAGGTGGATGTCGAGGAGCTTTAATAGAAAGTTTGTGTAATGCAACATACTCTCTCAAAAGAATGGATTTTAAATGAAGTTGAAGGGTGGCTAAAATACCTAGTTTACACAATATATAAGAGGACACAATTCTTCAGGTTGGCAGAAACTCATTGATTGTTTAAACATTTGATTGCATAAGCCCTGGATAATACAAGGAAGGAGCTCTAGGAAATTCTTCATACCATCAAAATTTTGAGGGAAAATTTGAAGCAATGTGCCTGGTGGTATTTGTTAATGTTTAAGCCATTATTATAGCTCTGTGCATATTAGATAACAATATCATAATCCAAGATCATTGAGAAATACATAATCACAAGAGACACAACATTTATCCTGGGAAACCCTCTAGGGGAAGAAAACCTAGCAAAACTTCCTTAATATAGATAGCCAATACAGTGCCAAGAGATCTATTAAACTAATATAGAAAGTCCTCTCCCAGATATGTGCCACTCTTTCTCTCCTTCTTCTCCAGCAACAGATCCGAAACTTGTCTCTCAATGAGCAAGTGAGTTGTGTGTCTAAGTGAGGCGCTAGCCTCCTTATTTATATTAGACTGGCATGTGTGAAGTGTCACTTCATTGGCAGGGCCGACTTATCCCACTGGGTGGTTATAACCACCTTAATTATATTCTGGGGCCTCTTAAATATCTGCTAGGGTCGACTTCTTATTCTACCTATTATAATTATCATTTGACCAATCGGTAAAATGGGATTGGTCCTACTACAATAGCCGACATGATCAATCTACAATGGGGATTGATCCGATGAATAATATATCAAATAATAATAAGAATACTCTTTGCAGTAACATTATTTCAACACTCCCCCTTAACAAGAAGGGTATTCTTCAACAAAATCATGTGAGAGAGAGAGGACAACATCATCAACAACACCAAGTGGGTGAGAGGACAACATCATCAATATCATCTTGGAACACTGACTGGCGTATCTATAAATCATTGGAAGTTTTCTTCATCGGCAGCATCGTCATTCTCAAAGGAATGTCATCATCATCTGCATCAATATGTATTACTATAAAAGACTGATACATCATCATCATCACAACAAAAGACTGGATCATCATAATACAAGACTGGCTTTACGTCACAACTGTCAAGCTGGAAGCTCAGTACTTGTCTCATCTCAATGTCTTGCTTTACGTCACATCACTCAGGCTGGAAGCAAGATAGTAGACTGGATTATGTCACAGCTATCAAGATGGAAGCACAGTACTAGTCTTATCTCATCGTCTTACTTTACGTCACAACACTCAAGCTGGAAGAAAGATACTTGTCCTACTTTACATCACAACCATCAGGTTGGAAGTAGGATACTAGATTGGCTTTACATCAGAGCTATCAAGCTGGAAGCTTAGTGATAGTCTCATCATAGCATCTTTCTTTACGTCACAACCATCAGGTCAGAAGCAAGGTACACATCCTTCTTTACATCACAACCATCAGGTCGGAAGCAGAGAACTAGACTTGCTTTACGTCACAACTATACAGCCAGAAGCATAGTACTAGTCACACATCATCTTGCTTTACGTCACAACCATTAGGACAAAATCAAGGTACTCTTCCTGCTTTACATCAAATCCATCATGTCAGAAGCAGGATACTAGAGTGTCTTTACGTCACAAATATCTAGCTGGAAGCATAGTACTAGTCATATCACATCATCTTGCTTTACATCACAACCATCAGGTTGGAAGCAAGAGATGTCTCATCACAACATTTACTCCCCCTTTCGAGGAGGGTGCTTTCGGACTATACCAAGATTATCTTGAAAGTACTCAAACTTTATATGAGATAGTGTCTTGGTCAACACGTCAGCAACCTGTTCATCCTTGCTAATGTACTAGAGCTTTAAGGCTCCTCTTTGTACCATGTCACATACGTAATGATAACGGATCTCTATGTGCTTCAACTTGTCATGGAATACAGGATTCTTTGTCATCTTTATGAAGCTCTAGTTGTCACATAGAATCAAGGTTGCTCTCATCTCTAAGTCAATTAGGCCAGTCAACAACTTTCGAAGCCATATAGCTTCGCAGCTAGCAGAACATGCAACAATGTATTTTGCTTCCGTTGTGCTGAGATAAATACTAGATTGCTTCCTACTTTGCCACGAGATCATAGATGATCCCAAACTGAAACAACATCCTGAAATGTTTTTCCTATCAAAAACACTTTCTTCCCAATCTGCATTAGTATATCCACTCAATGTGACATCATGATCTCCATCATCACTGAGAGCACAATCTATTATAGCCTTAAGGTACCTCATCACATGTTTTGCAACCACTAGGTGAACACGTCTGGGTTCTACCAGAAACCAACTAAAGGTTTTCATGAAAAAACAAATGTTTGGTCTGGTGTTCATCAGGTACATCATCGATCCAATAATATGTCTGTACAGTGTGGCATCAATCAATTCTGACGAAGTATCGACCAACAGCTTCATCTTCGCTTCCATGGGTGTATTCATGGGCTTGCATTCCAACATGTCGAATATCTTCAATATTTAGATTGTGTGCTTCCCTTGGTTAAGGAAGATCCTCTCAGGGCTTTTCCATACCTCAAGACCTAAGAAATAATGCATTAGGCCAAGGTATTTCATTTCAAATTCCGAGGCAAGTCTCTTTTTACATTCAGTGATGAGCTTTTCTTCTCTAGTTAAGAATAAGTCATCCACATATAGCAGTAAGATTACTGGCTCATTGTTCATGATTTTGAAGTAGAGGTCACAGTCTGCTTTACTCTTGGTAAATCCTAAGCTCATCAAGAAACTATCTATATGGCCATACCAAGCTCTAGGAGCTTGCTTCAATCCGTATAAGGCTTTATTCAATCTACAGACATGAGACTTCCTGTCTTCAACCTCAAATCCTTAAGGTTTCTCTATATACACTTCCTCTTCGACGGAACCATTTAGGAAATATGTCTTTACGTTCATCTGGTGAAACTTCCACTTCATCTTAGTTGCAAGAGCTATGATGGTTCTGATGAAAGTGTATCTGGCCACAGGAGCAAATGTCTCTTCATAGTCAATGCCTTCCTTCTGGGAAAAGCCACGAGCGACAAATCTTGCTTTATACTTCTCAATACTTCCATCAGCAACATGTTTTATTTTGAAGAGCCATCTGGAGGATACCACATCCTTACTCTTTGGTCTGGGAATTATTTCCCATACTTTGTTCTTCATTATGGATTGGTATTCCTCTATCATGGCATCTGCCCATTCTTTCCTCTAAATGGCTTCTTCAAAGCAGGTAGGCTCCTCTTCTAGGAGATCACACATCAAAGCTGTATAACTAGAGATTGGATTTGGTATTTTCACCTGTCTCATAGTTCCTTGGGGAACACCGTACTTCTCTCCATATTTAATAATCTCTCTAGCCCAAGGTGGATTTCGTTTATGGAGGATCGCCATCTGAGGAGGTTCTTGCACTTCTACTATATCATGGTATTCTAAAAGTTCCTCATCAGGGGAAGTTACGACCTCCATCACTGGTTCTACATCTCTGGGAACCTCCCTCATTGCAGTACTGGGGATGTTGGAAGGTTTACAGTTGGGAGTAAGCTTGTCATTGATGGTAAGAACAACAATGGTGAAGATCAGCATGATCAACAACGCAGTGATAATGGAAGAGGAGGAGCAACAGTGAACATTGGATCTTATTCAGAATCCCCGATGACTGCCAAATCTGTTTGTGGACAAGAAGAACGTGCGGAAGAGGAGGAAAGATCTTAGGCATCAGATCTGAGCATAAGATCTGACCGTCGTTGGATCAGTGAGAACCTGAACGTTCATTAAAGAGCACGAAGTGGCAAAATCGTGAAGTGACGAAATTGCGAAGTGGCGAAATTGCAAAGTGGCGAAATCGCGAAGTGTGAAATGGCGAAATGATCCTAGTTGTTGGATCAAGGTGTGATCTAGGCCGTCAGATCTAGGAGGTGAATATGGCAGACCACATTAGAAAGGATAGTCGTGGACCGTTGGATCAAGAGGATGCATGGCGAAAAATCAGAGCACCAGAAAGACTCCATTTCGGAGTTTCGTAGATCAGGAAATCCAAAGGAAAGAGGTTCAAACTCCCGATACACGAGATCACGAAAAGATCTTGACCATCAAATCACCAAGGATTCTGGACCATTGATCTAACCTCCATCTTGGAGCTTCACCTATCACGACTTGGAGTGATGAGAACCTCCATCATAGGAATCACGAGATGCGAACTCGCGATAAGATCTGGATCGTCAATTCACCAAGAATGTGGACCGTCGATCTGAGCTCCATCTCGGAGTTTCACCTATCGCGACTTGGAGTGACGAGAACCTCCATATAAGGAATAGTGAGATGTGAGATCACAAAAAGATTTGGACCGTTGATTCATCAATATCATGGACCGTCGATCAGGGTCAATGAAGATCATGAGTTCGTAGTGCCTTCTAGCATAGCCTATGGTCACCGCATGTGGTCATGTGGAGGAAGGACCTAGTGCAGATGAGCTCTGCCTTGGAATTTCGGGGATCGCATCTTGGAGTGTCGAGACACTGGATCATACGAATTCTGAAATATCGAAAAGGTGAATTGTTGCTGTAACCGGTGGTCACCGCCTGTGGTCACGTAGAGGAGGGAGCTAGAGCAACCAAGCTCCTTTTCGGAGCTCGTGACATGGAGACTCAAGATGTCTCATCGTAGAATCTCTGAATTGTGAAAGTGAAAAATGGGTAAATAACGACAATACCCTTCAAAGTTAATGCAACGAAGCAGGTGAATTTGAGCATAATCGGAGGGCTAATGTTGCTCCTCACAGTGTAACTACTAGAAACCATTGATGGTTTTTTCCAGAAGATTCGAAGAGACTTCGGTGTGACTGCCTGAGGAGCTGAAGAGTCTCTATGGGAATATTCCAATGGGATGAAGATTGGTCATAGGGGCGATTGACAGCTGGAAGAGGGTTGGAGCCTGTAGCTGAAACAAAGAGGGTGAGCTCGATTGTAACAGAGAAGATCAAGAGTCTCAACTACCAGAGAGGCTGAGGAATCTCAACATAACACCCAGTGATGCTAGATGCGTGGTGGGAACCACCAGAGAATATGAAGAGTTGTGATGATAAGGCAGAGCACTCGAGAGGTGGAGGAGATCGAGGTGGTGTGAGGCTGCAGAGGATTGCGTGCATTTCATGCACAAGGTTCACAAAATCTATAAGTACACGGTACAGAGAAGAGATGGAATTAATGTTGTTGTTGGTGTACCTGTGATTGTTGTTGTTGAAGGTGATTCATGCGTGAAGAAGGAGGGGAGTGCAGGAATTGAATTGAATGGAAGAGGAAATGTGCAATGAATGGACATGGCGCACAGAGCATAAAAAGCAGAAGAACAGATAGCGCAAGTCATGTGTGTAGGAAGGTAGTGAGGCAGACAGAGAAACAAAATGCAGCAAAATAGTGATGAGTCTAGTAAGCCATTGTTGAACATTATATCACTGTAATGATTTTCAGTAGTAAAGATTTATAAAACAGGGTGGTAGGGAGGTGGTAGGGAGGACTGTTGTCCTCATAGGTTCAAGTGGGTGCTTGAACACAGGGAGTTGTAGCTTCCTTCTAGTTGGTTCTAGAGAAACCAGGGAGTTGGTGCTTCCTTCTAGTTGATGCTAGAGAAACCAGGCAATTGTAGCTTCCTTCTAGTGGGTGCTAGAGAAAATAGAGAGTTGGTGCTCTCAGCAATTTGCAGCTTGCAAAAACATAGGTTGTAGCCTCACAATGAGTTGGTTCTTATATGTATGATAATGTAAAGAATGTAGATAATACTTATCATATAAAGAAGAAGAGGTTTTTACCCTATATGGGTTTCCTCGAGAAATATCTGTCTCTGTGTTTCTCATATATGTGACTGATGTTGAATGTGTCATTTTTTATATCCCTACATTATTGTGATCATCATTGAGTGCCTTGTAAAGTTTTTAAAAGAAGCATAATTGTTTAAGTACGATAACAATTGATTCACCCCCCCCCCTCTGACTTGTCCAACAATTGGTATCAGAGCAAGCCCTTTTTATCTAAGGGTAGATCCTAGGGCTTAAACATGTCAAGCCATGAAGAAAATTCAACCAATAAGGATCCTCTGTTCGATGGAACAAACTTTGTCTTTTGGAAAGTTAGGATGAGAACCTACATAATGTCTTTAGGTGCAGATGTCTGGGATGTGGTAGATATTGGTTATGTAAAGCCAATTGTACTAGCTAATAAGGATGACAAGCTAGAATTTAGCTTCAACGCTAAGGCTATGAATGCTATCCTGAGTGGGCTTGTAGAAGTATAATTCGTAAAAGTTATGCACCTAGGAACTGCCAAAGAAATGTGGGACAAATTCATTAACAGTTATGAAGGTAATGAGAAGGTAAAGGATGCCAAGCTTCAAACCTACATAACACAGTTTGAATAGCTGAAGATGAAGGAAGAGGAAATAGTTGGAAAATACTTTATGAGAGTAGAAGAAATGGTAAATTCTATGAAAGCACTTGGTGAAAAAGTTGAAGAACCTTCTTTAGTTCAGAAAATCTTCAAATCTCTCCCAGATAGATTCAACCCGAAAGTCTCTGCCATAGAAGAACTTAATGATGTAAAAACCTTGGAGTTTGATCAAATTCTAGGAACATTGACTGCATATGAAATGAGAATAGTTAAAGATAAACCCACCTCCAGAGAAGCATCATTCAAAGATGACAACAATGAGGATTCTGAGACGGATGAAATTGAAGAAAAATTTGTGAAGAGACTCAAGAAGGGATCAGGCAAATACAAAGGTAAATTGCCTTTAAAATGTTTCAACTGTGGTAGGATAGGTAATTTTGCAAATAAATGTCCCCACAAAAGAAAGGATCAGACATATGATGATGAGGAGAAACATAAACACATAAATTTCTTTAAAGAGAATAACTTTAAGAAGAAAAGTCTCTGCGTAAAAAATGATGATGATCCTTCAGATGATGAAGACAATGACTCCCCTATTGAAGATAAATTAAATGACTTCATGCTCATGGCTAAAGAGGACTATGATAATAACAACACAGGAAGTGATGTTAATGAATAAGAATCCATGGTTGACATGGAAGGAGAATTGATCAGTGCACTGGAAGAGATTGACAGACTAAGAATTAAGAACAGAAAGAAAAGACAATTGTTGATACAGTTCGAGAAAGAAAGTAAAGGACCTGATGAGGACCTTGTCCTATTAAAAGTGGAATTAGAGGAGGCAAAGAAAATCGAAGATATTCTGAAATGACAGTTATCAGAAAAGAAGGCTAGATGTGAAGCATTAGAACAAGAAGTAGTGAAAACTAGGAAAGAGATGGAGAAACTTCAATTTTTGTACAATTAGAATCTGTCAAGTATCAAAGCCTCAGAAGGATTAACCACCATTCTGAATCAGAAAAGGAATCCAAATCTGAAAACTGGTTTGGGTTATGAAGAGGGATCAAACAGTGGCAAGCCAGGAAATGAAGAACCCATCAAGTTTGTCAAAAGTACAACAAATGATAACAATAAACCTGTAGAAACAAAAGGAAGACATTCAGACGCCCAGGACAAGTAAATAAAAAGGTGCCAGGACCGAATTTGTAGGACAAAAAACCAATTCACTCTCTGCTGAAAGACATCATCAGCATGGAAGAAATCGAATTTCTCAGAAAAGACAACCCTTTCCCAGGTACAAAGATTTTTTCTATGGTTATTGTTTCTACTGTTCTAATTTTGGTCACAAAGCTGTAAATTGTTCCTTCAGACTTAGACATCAGTAATTAAGATTTCAAAAGAATAAATGCTTCCAACAACAAAGAATGATACAGCCAAGCAACAATCTGTCACGGACTGCAAATTGCCAAATTAAGTCTAGGGACATGCAACTAAGGAGGCCAAGAAATAATCAACAGTCAATGAATAGACAACACTGCAACAATAAGTTTGACCTGTTGAATAATGAGATTGAATGCTATACCTGTCATAACTTTGGACATAAATATATTGACTGTCGATTAAGGAATTCTGAACCAGATTCGAATTTCCCTATTGAAAATGTCAAGTTTTGGAAGAAGAAGGAAAGTGACAAGTGTGGATTAGTGTTTTCCACTCAAAGAAAAATGAACCCTTGGTCTATAGACAGTGGATGCTCCAAACACATGATGGGAGAAAAAGGCAAGTTTCTATCTCTAAGAGAAATCAAATCAGGAAACGTAACTTTTGGAAATGATGCTCCAGGAAAAATAAAGGGCAAAGGGATGGTGAGCTTAAGTAATGGAAAAGGAAAATCCCAAGATGTTCTACTTGTAAATGGGCTGAAACATAACCTACTCAGTGTAACTCAAATGTGTGATAGAGGATGTGAAGTGGTGTTCACGTCCAAGGACTGCAAGATAAAATCTGTAACCTTAGGACAAGTGGTGGCCAAAGGCATAAGGACAGTAAATAATGTATATGTGCTGAAAGAAAATGAAGAAGAATGTCATCTAAGAAGACATGATGAAAGATGGTTATGGCATAGGAGACTTGGACATATAAACTTTGACCACTTAATCAAACTCAAAAATCTCGAGGCAGTAAAAGATCTTCCAAGGATATCAAAGCCCCAAGATTCAATGTGTAAACCCTGCCAAGTAGGGAAACAAAACAGGACATAGTTTAAGTCCAAGATCTTTACTTCAACAGAGAAACCACTCCAACTAGTTCATATGGATTTATGTGGACCATCAAGACAGGAAGGCACAGGGAAAGAAAACTACTTCATGATGATTATCGATGATTAATCCAGACTTACTTGGGTTGCCTTTCTCAAAGAAAAAGATGAAGCATTTGAGAAGTTTAAAATATTTAAGGCTTTAACAGAGACTCAAACAGGAAAGATATTAAAGGCAATAAGATCAGATCGGGGAGGAGAGTTTATGTCAATATACTTCAAGGAATTTTGCGATGAGCATGGGATCAAGAGAGAATACACAATCCCAAGAACTCCACAACAAAATGGAGTTGTTGAGAGGCAAAACATAATAGTGCAGGAAATGGCCAGGTCAATGATGAATGAGAAGAACATTGGCCAAACCTACTGGGTAGAAGAAATACACATAGCAGTCCATGTTCTTAACAAAGCTCACCTCAGACCACAAAGTGACAAGACACCTTATGAACTGTGGTTTGGAAGACCTTCCTCAATCAAACACTTCAAAGTCTTCAGGATTAAATGCTACATAAAGAATAATGATGAGAACCTCGGAAAATATGATGACAGGGATGATGAAGGCATATTCTTAGGGTATGCTACAAACAGTAAAGGATATAGATGCTATAATAAGAGGATGCGTAAAATGGTTGACTGTATTGATGTAAAAATTGATGAAGGAATCCTAGCAAGAGAGGTGTGCAGTAATGAGTCTCCTACAGAAGACACAACTAAAGATGAAGATGAACAGGTCCAAGAATCAGAAAACAGAGTCTCTGAATCAGATGAAGATTCAGACACTCAGACAGACTCAAATCAGTAGTCAACTACAAATCCCTCTTCCAGAATGATCCGGATTATTTTCGACACGAAATGAGAGAGGAGATATAATAAATAAATGCACAGAGATATTGTAGATATTCAATAATATAACAGAAATGTATCAGAGATGCAACCATAAACACAGATATACAGTAATACACGATTTCTATTAATCAAAGAAATGTACAGAGACTGTAAAAATACAGAGTGAAAGACT
>ML791474.1:147844-168058 GCA_009831015.1 Picea engelmannii
GTAAGTTGGTGCATCAACTTCCCGGGGTCGTAACTTTTGCATACGATCTCCGTTTTAGGCGTGTGATAGCTCGTTGGAAAGGTATCATCGAGGAGATTCATTTTGGGGGATCAATCATGCCTTTGGCTATCATTGAGAACCTCTATCTCGAAAAAACTTCATTTAGTCCCTCAAAATGGCCCCGGAAGTTAAAACTTGCTAAAAATAGTAAATTGCCAAAATGGCCAGAAAACTGTTTTGAGCCATTTGGAAAAGGTGGGTGGCCCCCGATATCCACCTAGATCACATAATAATTCAAAATAATCATCCTTCAAGTCATATAATTGGAGAAAAAGACAAAGGTGTACAAACCAGAAGAAATCTAATCAAAAACATCAAACAATATCATATAGCCTTCATATCCATGATGGAACCCAAGAATTTTAATGAAGCCAACAAAGATGACCACTGGGTTAAAGCAATGAATGAAGAACTTGATCAGATTGAGAAAAACAATACATGGGAGATGGTTCAAAGACCTGAAGGTAAAAACGTCATTGGCTCCAAATGGATCTTTAAGAATAAGTTGAATGAGCAAGGACAAGTTATCAGGAACAAAGAAAGGTTAGTCTGTAAAGGATATGCTCAGATAGAAGGACTGGATTTTGATGAAACATTTGCGCCCGTAGCAAGACTAGAAGCTATTAGAATGTTTCTTGCCTATGCTTGTCATACAAGGTTTAAAGTCTATCAAATGGATGTCAAGTCCGCTTTTATAAATGGAGATTTAAGCAAAGAAGTCTATATGGAACAACCAGAGGGTTTTGAACTATCTGATAACCCTGACTTAGTATGCAAGCTAAAGAAATATTTATATGGGCTAAAACAAGCCCCTCGAGCCTAGTACCACAGACTGGACACGTATCTCAAAGAAAAAGGGTTCAAAAGAGGAACAATTGACAACAATCTGTATATTAAATCAGAGGATAATAATTTTCTCATCGTATTGGACTATGTAGATGAAATAATCTTCGGATGTCATAAGGATCCATTGGTACAATGGTTTTCTTTTTCCATGGAATCAAAATTTGAAATGTCTATGATAGGAGAACTGTCATTTTTTCTTGGTCTGCAAATTAATCAGAGGACTGAAGGAATGCTCATCTCTCAAGAAAAATATCTAAGAGAAATGTTGAAAAGGTTTCAAATGGAAGATTCTAAACCTGTGGGTACACCTATGGTTACTGGATGTAAATTAAGCAAGGATGATGACTCACCTGATGTTGATCAAAGATCATATAGATCAATGATTGGCAACCTGTTGTACATCACAACATCTCGCCCAGACATAATGCATGCTGTAGGAATGGTAGGAAGATATCAGGCTGCACCTAAACAGAGTCATTTGGAAGTTGTCAAAAGGATATTCAGGTATTTGAAAGAAACAATGACTTATGGTCTGTGGTATCCCAGAAATCAAAATCTTCAGCTGACTGCTTATTCAGATGCAAATTGGGTAAACTGTGTTGATGAGAGAAAAAGCACCAGTGGAGGAGCATTCTTCCTGGGTGACTCCTTAGTAGCCTGGATTAGTAAAAAGAAAGGTTCCATTTCTTTATCAACTACAGAGGCAGAGTACATTGCTGCTGCTACCTGTTGCACTCAGGTATTATGAATGATTCAAACACTTGCAAACTTGGAGGTAAAATACACTGCACCAATCCCAATTCATTGTGATAACACTAGTGCCATCAGTGTGTCTAAAAATCCTGTATTCCACTCCAAGACCAAGCATATTCCCATAAAATATCATTTTCTGAGAGAGCATGTCTCCAATCAGATTGTTCAGGTCCATTACATTCCAACCACAGAACAAATTGCAGACATTTTTACTAAACCTCTACCCAAGACACCATTTGAATATCTCAGACAGAAGCTGGGTGTTATCTCGTCTCACATGTAAGAAAGTCCATCCTCTCAGGGGGAGTCTTGTATTGATTGCATATCTGATACCTCATAAAATTACTGCAACAACTCAGGGGGAGAGTGTTTTCTTTGACATTGATGTCAAAGGGGGAGAAAAGGAGTGGTCCAGATTGGATGTAATAGTTGGAGGTCCAAATAGATTAGCACAGCCATTTAGGGTTGCCATCAATGCCAAAGGGGGAGATTGTTGGAAGGTTTACAGTTGGGAGTAAACTTGTCATTGATGGCAAGAACAACGATGGCAAAGATCAACATGATCAATAGCACAGTGATAATGGAAGAGGAGGAGCAACAATGAACGTTGTATCTTATTCAGAATCCCCGATGACTGTCAGATCTGTTAGTGAACAAGAAGAACGCGCAGAAGAGGAGGACAGATCTTAGGCGTCAGATCTGAGCGTAATATCTGACCATCGTTGGATCAGGGAGAACCTACACATTCATTAAAGAGAACGAAGTGGTGAAATCATGAAATGAAAAATGGCGAAATGATCCTAGGCGTTGGATCAAGGTGTGATCTAGGCCCTCAGATCTAGGAGGTGAATATGGTAGACCACGTCAGAAAGGATAGTCATGGACCATTGGATCAAGAGGACGCGTGGCAAAAAATCAGAGCACCACAAAGACTCCATTTCAGAGTTTTGTAGATCGGGAAATCCAAAGGAAAGAGGTTCAAACTCACGATATGTGAGATCACGAAAAGATCTTGACCGTTAGATCACCAAGGATTCTGGACAGTTGATCTAAGCTCCATATTAGAGCTTTGCCTATCACGACTTGGAGTGACGAGAACCTCCATCACAGGAATCACGAGATGTGAATTCACGATAAGATCTGGACCATCAATTCACCAAGAACGTGGACCATCAATCTGAGCTCCATCTCGAAGTTTCTCCTATCGTGACTTGGAGTGACAATAACCTCCATCTAAGGACCAATGAGATGCGAGATCGCAAAAAGATCTGGACCGTTGATTCATCAAGATCATGGACCATCAATCAGGGTCGATGAAGATCATGAGTTCGCAATGCCTTTTAGTGTAGCCTGTGGTCACCACGTGTGGTCACGTGGAGGAAGGACCTAGTGCATATGAGCTCCGCCTTGGAATTTTGGGGATCACGTCTAGGAGTGTCGAGACACTGGATCATATGAATGCCGAAATATTGAAAAGGTGAATTGTCGCTGTAACCGATGGTCACCGCCTGTGGTCACGTAGAGGAGGGAGCTAGAGCAGCCAAGCTCCTTTTCAGAGCTCGTGACATGGAGACTCAATATGTATCATCGTAGAATCTCCGAATTGCGAAAGTGCGAAATGGGTAAATAACAACAATACCCTTCAGAGTTAATCCAATGATGCAGGTGAATTTGATCATAATCAGAGTTCTAATGTTGCTCCTCATAGTGTAACTGCTAGAAACCATTGATGGTTTCTGCCAGAAGATTCGAAGAGACTTCGGTGTGACTGCCTGAGGAGATGAAGAGTCTCTGTGGGAATCTTCCAATGGGATGAAGATTGGTCATAGGGGCGATTGAGAGATGGAAGAGGGTTGGAGCCTATAGCTGAAACAGACAGGGTGAGCTTGACTGTAACAAAGAAGATGAAGAGTCTCAATTGCCAGAGAGGTTGAGTAATCTCAGCAGAAGACCCAGTGATGCTAGACGCGTGGTGGGAACCACCAAAGAAGATGAAGATTTGAAATGATCAGGCAGAGCACTCGAGAGGTGGAGGAGATCGATGCGGTGTGAGGATCCAGAGGATTGCGTGCATTACATGCACAAGGTGCACAAAATCTATAAGTACACGATACAGAGAAGAGATGGGGTTGTTGTTGCTATTGGTGTAGCTGTGATTGTTGTTGTTAAAGGTGATTCATGCGTGAAGAAGGAGGGGAGTGAAAAAGCTGAATTGAACAGAAGAGGAACTGTACAATGAATGGACATGGCACACAGAGCATAAAAAGCATAAGAAAAGACAGCGCAAGTCATGTGTGTAGGAAGAAAGTGAGGCAGACAGAGCAACGAAATGTAGCAGAACAATGATGAGTCTGGTAAGCCATTGTTGAACATTATATCATTGTAATGAGTTTCAGTAGCAAAGATTTATAAAACACGGTGGTAGGGAGGTTCTAGGGAGGAATGTTGTCCTCAGAGGTTCAAGTGGGTGCTTGAACATGGGGAGTTGTAGCTTCCTTCTAGTTGGTGCTAGAGAAAACAGGGAGTTGGTGCTTCCTTCTAGTTGGTGCTAGAGAAACCAGGGAGTTGTAGCTTCCTTCTAGTGGATGCTAGAGAAAACAGAGAGTTTGTGCTCTCAACAATTTGCAGCTTGCAAAAATAGAGGTTGTAGCCTCACAATGAGTTGGTGCTCATATGTATGATAATTTAAAGAATGTAGATAATACTTATCATATAAAGAAGAAGAGGTTTTTACCCTGTATGGGTTTCCTCGGGAAATATCTGTCTCTGTGTTTCTCATATATGTGAATGATGTTGAATGTGTCATTGTTTATATCCCTGCATTATTGTGATCATCATTGAGTGCCTTGTAAAGTTTGTAAAAGAAGCATAATTGTTTAAGCACGGTAACAACTAATTCACCCCCCCCCCTCTCAGTTGTCCAACAGGGGATTATGGGTTCCTCTTCATATACTTCTTCAAGCTGGCATAGTTTAGATTTCTTGAGCGTTGCATCTTCATCAAAGATCACATCCCTTCCGATATCAATGTGATTTTGACTTGGTATATATATTCTTAAGGCCTTGGATACCTCACAGTATCCCACAAATATTCACTTCTTTCTTGAAGGGTCCAGCTTCTTTCTCTTCTCTTTAGGTATATGAATAAACACTGGACAACCAAATATTTTGAGATGGCTTAGCTCTGGCTTCTTTCTGGTGAACATCTCTTCCAGTGTCTTGAGCCCAAGTGCACTATGGGACAATCAGTTCTGCACATATACAACTGCCATTGTTGCTTGTGCCCATAAGCACATAGGAAGATCTTGATCATGGATCATAATCTTCACATCTTCTAGTATGGCTATGTTCTTTCATTCAACTACACCATTTTGTTGGGGATTATAGGGAGTAGTGAGTTCCCTCTTGATCCAAACATCTTTGTAGAAGTTCACAAACTCTTTTGAGTTATATTCTCCTTCATTATCTAACCTGAGTATCTTAATCTTCCTTTCAGAAAGGTTCTCTATCAAGGCTTTGAATTCCTTGAACTTGTTGAACACTTCATCTTTAGATTTCAAGAAATATATCCAGGCTTTACAAGAAACACATCTGAGTGAATGAGTTCTAGGACTCATTCTGTCTTGTTGTCCCTCTTCGAAAGCGGGTTCTTGATGTTCTTCCCTTGTGCACATCCATTGCATATGCCTTTATGGTCACCTTTGAGTTATGGTAAACCTGTGAATTCTTTGCATATGTATGGTAGTTCCTTGTAGTTGATGTGGGCTAACCTTATATGCCAAAGTTCACATGAGTTTTCAATGGCGTGGGTCATGGTAGCCTCTGAGTGACCCTTTAGTTTATACAAGCCATTTTCTTCACTTCTAATGATGATTGCTTCATTTAAGGTTTCTCCTTTAGCCCACATAAGAACTTCTCCATCTATAAAGGCAAATCTGAAGCCTTTCTTTTCTAAAGATGAAATGGAGAGTAGGTTTTTCTTCAAGCCTGGTACATATAGTACATCCTTCATTTTTAGTGAATTCTCTGAATTTAGTTTGTGGTTTGATTCTCCCACTCCCTTGATGGGATATTGGTAATCATCTCCAAGTGTCACTTTCTGAGAAAAATTATTTTCTGAGATACAAGAGAGAATGTTTCTTTGTCCCATCGTGTTCTTGGATGCACCACTATCAATGATACAAGTGTCCTCTCTAGGTGTTACAGATCCTGAGAGGGCCGAGATCAAGACATGGTCTTTGATCTTCTCTCTTATCATTTTTGTGAGTGGCTCTTCATCTTCGACTACATGGGAATGAAGCCTCTTATGTTTTCTATTGTATTCTTCTCATTTGGCTGGACAAAACTTCACAATGTGTCCCATCTTATTACAATGATAGCATTGTACAGATGAGTAGTCCCTTTCCTTTCGTTGTCCTTTCTTCTGAAATCTCCTTGGATGAGATTCTTTATGATTGAATTTGTTTGACTGTTGAGGATCTTTATGAGTCTCCTTTTGGAAGTAGGGTTTCTTCCTTCCTCCTTTGGTGTGAGTATCTAAGTCTTGATTATCATCTCTTGCTAGTAATGCTTCACGATTTTCTACTCTTGTTTCTTCTTGGATGCATTCTTCCCATAGACTATCAAACTTCAGTTTCTCTGTTCTGGCACATATCGTTTGGATGAATGCATCCCAAGGTCTTGTGAGACCATTTAGGGCCGTGATTATGAGTTCGTCTTCATCTATGGTATCTCCAATAGCTTCTAGATTTTCTTTGAATTCTGATATTCTGGAGAAGTATTCCTGAATCATTTCTCCTTTCTGCATCCTTGTATTCTTCAGTTGAGTTCTTAGATTCATCTTCCGGTTTATGTTCTTTCCTTCATATAGTCTGGTCAAGGCACCAAACATTTCTTTCAGAGTCTTCTTAGATGACACATAAGGAATCAGGTGGTCTTTGATTGAATCTGCAATGATACTTTTGGCCTTGATTGTGTCCTTTTGATGCTTTTCCTTTTCTGCAACATTGACGGGTTCCGGTACTTCTTCTTTGACGAATATTGCTAGGTCATTCTCTTCAAGAATGAGGCCAATCATATACTTCCAGGAACAAAAGTTTTCCACTCCTTCTAGCTTTTCAACAAGCTTAACACTTGTAGACATTTTTACCTGGAGCTAGGAAAATGACCGAAAAATGAAAGTGCTCAAAATAAAAAACTGAACTTACCAGGAGGTGCGCTTAGCTGAGGCAAGTAGTCTGGTGTGTTTGGATCTGAACTCCAACTTTTTCTCCTCCAAATTAGATCTATGGATTTCTAGACTGGTGCTTCTGGTACTTCTGGTACACTGGTTTCTGGTACTTCTGGTACTTTTTGAAACTAGGGTTTCACTTTCCAGGAGATCCAACCACTGAAAAGGTGCACTGAGAGTGCCAAAGTGATCCTTAGGGGAGGGCACACTTTTCTAGATGGTTTTGGGGCTAAAAATCTTCACCATCAAAAATCCCTAATTTTCATGTACGACAACAGTGACGTTTTTCACTCGTGAAAGATGCTTCCTTCAACTTGTATTTGAAACCATGTTAATGTTTAAGACATTATTATATTTCTTTTCATATTAGATAACAATAGCATAATCCAAGATCACTGAGAAATACACATTCACAAGAGACATAACATTTATCCTATGAAACCCTCTAGGGGAAGAAAACCCAACAAAACTTCCTTAATATAGATAGCTAATACAATGCCAATAGATCTCTTAAAGTAATACAAAAATTCCTCTCCCAGATATGTGCCTCTCTCTCTCTCTCTCTCTCTCTCTCCTTCTTCTCCAGTAGCAGATCCGAAACTTGTCTCTCAATGAGCAAGTGAGTTGTGTGTCTAAGTGAGGCGCTAGCCTCCTTATTTATATTAGACTGGCATGTGTGAAGTGTCTCTTCACTGGTAGGGACGAATTCTCCCACTGGGTGGTTATAACCACCTTAATTATATTCTGGGGCCTCTTAAATATCTGTTGGGGCCGACTTCTTATTATACCTATTATAATTATCATTTGACCAATCCACAAAAGGGGATTTGGTCCTATTACAATAGCCGACATGATCAATCCACAATGGGGATTGATCCAATGAATAATACTCTTTGCAGTTACATTATTTCAACAGTATTTGGGAT
Organism: Picea engelmannii; assembly: GCA_009831015.1. NCBI lineage: Eukaryota > Viridiplantae > Streptophyta > Pinopsida > Pinales > Pinaceae > Picea > Picea engelmannii. The sequence goes on from ML791474.1 coordinate 155,659, forward strand.
TAGAATTTCGGTCTCATAGTTTTGGGAGGAGGAAACCACGTTCAAAAAGAAAGATACCCCATCAGACTCAGAAGGTACTTAGGAAAACTACATTTTCATGAATGATGAACCTCATGTTAGTGACAATACTCAGGAGCATAGCATGGAAACTGAAGTTATAGTCGAAGCTTCCAAAGAGAATGATCCCCACTTTCCTCAAGCATGTTGTTTGTTTTAGTCTATCTTTTTTTCAATATTTTTTGATAAGCATGGACAATTATAGGGAATTTCTCGTCTCTTTTTATTAAATCCTTTGTAACAAACTATGAAAAGGTTGATCATGAATATTTCTGATGACTCTAATATGGTAGGGAATATGGTTTCCCCCATGGAAAGCCTTATCAAAGAAGGTTGTAATTGTGTTATATATATATAATAGAAAGATCTAGAAACTATTTTTTACTTTAAAAAAAGGTGCAATAACCCTCAGTTGAATCAATAACAAAACATAAATCTTAGATAACTATAAATCTTAGTGATGTTTTCCATATGGAAAAATTGTGCAAAACTTGTCTTTTAAAGGATCGATTGGGGTTTCTTACTTATCAATAAAAAATATCTTCATTCTTTTTTAGAAGCAACATGGGTTGCTCACTCATCAATAAAAATTTAAAGTAGATAATATTCTACATGAACACATATTAAATGTATACTCTTCTAGCAAAAACCATTTATAACACTTTTTGAAAATGTTTAATATTCTTTACAAAGTGTGAAATTGATTAAAATTGCGAATATGACTAAAATGAAATGAAAAGAGTAGTTAGTGAGGTATACAAGTTAAAACTTAGATATATATAGGCATAAATTCATGAAACAAAGAGACCACTTTTGAAAAAGGCAAGAGAAACACATATATAGTGTGAGTGACATAAACCATTCCTAACACCCAACTAAGTCCTATTATTGCAAAATTGTTACAATATGAGCACTACCGGCTTGGTTTATAACTTGGAAGAGTTACAAGACTCACCTCACCTCACTAAGAAAATTATAAACATTTTTTTCACATCAATACTCATCCATTGTAACAACTTTCACAACTTTTGCGGAGCACCCCAAAAGTACATCCACCATAGAGCCACTATCTCTTCTTTTCTACAATACTTCCCACATACCTACGGTTCTGTCTCCTAGAATGCCTCCTCATACATGTGACAAGAATTTCCCCAAAATCAACCAAACATAAGGTCACCCCAACTCTATCCATCGAATCACCTCAAGGTATCACAAGTCCTTCTATGTGGAGTGACTTGGCTCCTTGAGGCAGCTTGCCCCTCTTCACATAAGTCTTCCTCATAATCACGGAGATAGTATTTCTCTCCCTTTTCTTCAAATATTCCCTCCTTGTTTATTTTCCCTTGTTATCTTATAGGTACTCCAAAGGTAACCCTCACAAATCATTGTGTCTTTTGGGGGTGTCGCACCCCTTCATGAACCCATGTGTTCAAACGAATCATTAAACCCCTTCACAAAAAATTTCACCAAAACAAATCATCGCTCTCGTCAACCATTATTCCCCTTGGGACTGGAACACCCCAACCTTGGTGTGCTCCATACTTGGGCAATCCCATTGGCACATTCACATGCCCAACTAGTGAAAAAATTGGGTGCTAGAGAAACCCCAAGTTTTGTCTCCTTGAGGAATTGGGCAACGATATCCATGCCCATCTAGTTGAACAACTTATATCCTCCCCCACCTCAATTTGTTTCTATCCTCACAAACATCCACAAAATATGTGATCTCTTCTTGGAATCGTGCTCTATCGCAACTAAGTCTTCTAGAAACCCCAAATTCTATCAAAGTGGAAACCCCAACTTTCCCTGCGAAGTGGAAACCCAAAATTTCTACAAACCCAACTGTATTACACTCAAGTACTCCACAAAATTTGTTGCTTGAGTCAATATGGTCACTTCATCCAACTCCAAGGATGAAAGTCACCCAATTTTGTTATACTATATTACTACGATGTTGTTTCCTTATTGTTGTTCGTTTCTGTTATTGTTGTCCTTGTTTGCTACATTGGACTGCTGCCCACTTCCCTTCAAATATTTTCTTGAGTGTTGAAATTTTCATGATTCACTGTTGCTAACATACTTCAACCAACTCTGCCATGTCTTCGCACATTGTGTGTCTCAAGTCCTGTAGTAGTTGGGTGATCAATCCAACTGTCACTTCCAAGTCTTGAAATGTGCCTCCTCATTCTTTAACTTTGCCTTTTTTTCCACATCTTTGTCACTTTTTCCAACTCCAAAGACTAAGGAAAGTGTCCATATTTTCCTCACTACATCTTCCATTGTCTAATATTCATCAAGGATATCATATCTAATGTTTAAATTCCATAATTTGAACCAAATCATGCATCTCTACTCTTGACCCCTTTGTCATTCTATTGTTCTCAGCCAAGTCGTGAACTATTTGAATGACTAGTCAAACTGTCACACTCCTTGAGACTGCACACCCTCATGCACAAATTGGTCACTTCCTTTCAAAATTCGGTCCATTCGCACAACCTTTAGACCAAGGAAAGGTCAACCCTCACATTGTTACACTATGAAGTAACCCCAAAACAATGGCTTCTAACTTGACTCCACTATTCACCTCATGGCATAATTAGCCAATATTTGCACCAAGAACTATATGTTCAGACTACCTTTGCCTCAATACTTCATCACCCAACCATGTTGCAATATTATTGTTTACACAATCCTCCAAACAAAGGTAAGTCCTCAACTCGCCTCATTTCGTCAAGTCACCTCTCTGAAACTCAAAATCCGTGATGAGTGTGGCCAACATGCCTAGACTCCTCAAATGTACCAACGAATCATCCAAAGTGCTCCAAGTAGAATGAGTAACCTGAAAGAACTTCTATGACTTAGGAAAATTCACACCAATACTTATTTTAGCCCCAACCAATGACCCCACTGGATCTCTATCTCATCAAGAAATCATCTGCAAGTCACCAAGGTACACTCTGCTTCATCTAATGTCCTATACCAAATGCGAGTGAACACTATCAAAGTCACTTGATCTACATTCTGCACATTCAGGTTGACCATCAAGAATTCTCAGTTAACTTATTTACTGACTCCATCCATCTCCTAGAATGAAACTTCCTTGCACTTGTTGCAAGCATCTAAAATATGGTATTGTCATCATGATTTTCAATTCATCGTATGACCCAATGAATCTGGCTAAGCAACCAAGAACTAGGGAACCTCATCCATCACTACTATATTTGTACCCAAAATTCGATGGCTAATTTGTCTGAAATTTGACAACTATGCATCTATAATCCGACAATATTTCTTTTTTTTTAAGCATCGATGGCTCATCATCAGATATTCGACAGGAAAAATAATCCATCAGTTCATCGACACATATCCATCTAATATCCTACTGCATTTTTTTAATATTTAATATCAGTATCCGTCAAATATCCGATGTCTTCATCGTCGGTTAACCGCCTGTTAAACACGTAGGACCCATGGAAGGGCTGATGATAATATGACACTCACAGCCATCGAAGATATGGCCTATATGTTGGAGGATTCCCCTCATGATTGTCGATAATCAAACACCTTCAACCATTGGAACTATAACACAATTTTCAGATGCAAGCTATTCAGAGTCAGATATCAAAAAAACAAAAATACCAAAAAGGTATATATATATACCCATGGATATATCCCTATATACCTAGAGATATATATTGGGTATATATTCATATATACCTAGGGATATATATCAATGGGTGAATTAAAATCTACTTGTATGCATTGTATTAGTGATCAATGAGGACACACATACAAATGTATTCAATGATCACTAATACAATGCATACAAGTAGATTTTACTTCACACTTTTTCCTACAAAGCAAACTTTACTCTCCAAATTACTCATAAGAAAGTTGTATTGTATAATAAAATTAGGCAACAACCCTAGAAAATGATGCCACCATAGCCCTAGGTCTTCAATCCAAACCAAATTCGAGTATCAATCTACCCATATGAATAAATTATATGAAGTTGAGCATGGGGGAAACTATCTAATCATCGATCATTAGTGCCAATATTGTTTACAAACATGAGATAACCCATGAATGATGATAATGGGCCCCAAGGTACACTAGTATGGCTATGGAACAATTGTCAGAACTGAACACTTACCAAAAATGGACTAGGTAATGTAATAAATGCTTAATGTCTAGCATTCCAATATCTAAGAAGTCTTGCTAGACCGTGGAAATTCTATTCAGATGAACAAAATATTGATATGATGGGTGACTTACCAACTACCTTGTAACAATGTTTTGGTTAAGGAATCATATGCACAATTAAAATTGTCTTGAGTTTTGAGAAAATCCAACAAGTGAAATAAAAACTCATAGAAATTAGGAAAGTTTAGTTGCAAAATAATTCCAAAGCAATGTAGAACAAGACTTGATTCCCTAGGTGAATCTCCATAAACAAATTGGCATCATTAACAGTTAAAATAGATGAAACATTTCCAAATCGAATCAATAACCTAGTTTCGGGCCTGAGAACTAAGTGAAATATAAACTTAAGGGATAATTCTCGTTAGTTTACTTAGCTAGATAAATCCACTACTAAAAGTGCATCCTATTTAAAGTAGTGTTCCACAAGTAAAAGCTAGATTGATTACACCTAAGGGAAATGTAGCTATTAAAGTTTTTTTTTTTTACTTAGATACCAATGGCCTAGATAACATTGTTCTCAATCTATATAGCATGGAAATTTCACACATAATAACCATAGCATCTTCACAAAATCCATAATTCTACTATAATTTTAGATACATCCAAGTTCATGAAAAAAGGTAGCATGTTATGTCAGTGAGATCCATTTTTTTTGTTTCATCTGGTCAAACCAAAATTCCCATTTTTGTTGACAACAATGTTTGGTTAATTCATAGAGAAAAAACATAAGATTGAAGACCCTCCAAGTACCTCCAGTCAAATATTCTCAAGGATTTTAAAATGTGCAAGAAACAATTATCTAACATGCACTTTCATCAACATAATTTACAATTAATTGGGTTATTACATGAAACTCATTATCCTACTGATAAGTCAAACATACAATATAGATGAGTCCCAAAAAAAATAATGTTGGTCTTCAAGGAATACAAATGGAAAGAAATGAATGTTTGAGAAAATGAATCTGGAAAGGAAAACTATTTAAATCTAGTAACCAACAAACAATCTCAATGATGATGAATTCATCCTGGAAAAAATGAGATCGCCCACAACATAAAATTAAAAAATAAGTAGAATTGTTTTCCATGATGACATGCCTCTATGTAAAGAAGAATGCATGTAGGACAATCCTCTCTTTATCCTGAGTACAAAACTGAACTCTACTAAAATGACACCCACCAAGAAGATCCATTTCTCTCATCACTTGTGCATGCCTCGACCTCAACCGTGGAAGCCACCATCGAGACCTCATCCATCCATTACAATTTCTTCCCCTTTTCCTTGAGCACTCTCAAACTACATTCAAATATGAATTACATGAGAATTGTTCTCATAGAAGGCATGCCAATAGTTGAAAAGTAAAGGCATAAATATGAGGAACAAATAACTCAAAACCTACCTTTGGATTTTTCACCATTTCATCCACACTCAAAATGAGACAAGCAAATTTTGTGGAGACATTGATTGCATTTATATGCAATAAACAAGATCTTATAGATATTAGATGAAAATATCAAGGAAGGTTTAATATGATTAGAGGTGTCTAGAGAACAAAACTAGGTCGATAAAAATATACAAGAAACAAATCAATAATCACCTTTACAACAACAAGCTCCCACAAAATTTTTGTAAAGAATCAGTAATACCTAATGTATTTATATCAACAGTCTTGAGAAATATTTGATTATAATGATTAGCACTAGGTCTAGGCACAAGAGATGTGGATTAAGATTTCTATTAGTTGACTTTGTATGATGAACTCAAACAACCACATAATATCTTTGTTGTGGAGATAACCCACGGACCATCCTCAAAGTGATGAATTTGATTATGGTTACATGGGATGTCTCTTCTAACATGACATTATAGACATGGAACTCTGAAGAATATAATGAAAGAAACACTTTTTCCACTATTTTTGAAGAGGAGTGCAACAAAAGTCTAGATGGGTCCTTCAAATTATATGGCTTCTTGAAACAAAACAATGTTAGGTCATATGCATTGTATTTTTATGGGCCATGAAAATTTGATGAAAAAGATTGTTCACTGAATTTTTCCTTGGTTAGTTGTCTTGAGAGTAGCCTTGTTTTTGTGGTGGACTTTCCTCATAAAATGAATATAGAAGGACATTCTCTAGAAAGACCCCAGATTGAAGAGCAAGTTGATGGGGCACACGATGATAAAAACGAATTATGTGTTGAGGACAAGAATATAATTGTTGTTCTTTGGAGGTATATGAAATCCACCATAGCTAAGGTAGGTCTGGATAATTCAGACGCATTGGTTTCTTTGGGGTGCTTTGATATTATAAATATGATACTTTATTTTGTCAACATGTTTCCTCACATTTTCCCTCAGTTGGAGCCCATACAATTGTTAGAAAAACAGGATCGCAGAGCAATAAAATAAAAACAAATGTGGAAATAAAACACAAAAGATACACAATGCAATAGAGACATAGATATACGTGGTTCACCCACTGTGGGCTATGTCCACAAGAGAAATATCTAGGTACCTCCTTTATTATTATCCATCAAATGAAGAGATACAACTTACGACACACCCGCTGTAACTTCCTCTTCTTTCTCTCATATTCTCCTCTCTCAGAATACAATATTCACAATTATAGACATACACATCCGCAATACAATTCCCTCATAAAAGAGGGTTTCATTCTAGAGGAAAACCCTTAACATAATCTCTACCGTAAAATATGTGACTTAATGATGAACGGTCAATATTGACTATTAAATTACAATATGCATTTACAAGAAAATTTTTCCTTTGGGGGATTCGCCCTTGAACCCATGCTGGACCCTAGACCCTATAGGGGGGAAAATCCCCCCCTGTAACCCCCCCACATGGAGGGGTGTACAATATTCATGGGGTATAAACATGAATTAAAACAAATACCACTGAATTAGGAAGATAATTGGCTTCCACAACCAACAACAATTTCCCATAATATAGGCGATACTTACAACTTCTAGGCAAGAGGTTTAAAAGGAAGTTTGTGAGAATGCATATTGAAATATTTTCTTCCAAAAGACTATGTGGAGTATTTGGCCACTCATAAAAAATGAATTGGATACTCCATATGAAAATATTGAAGATATTGGTGTTGATATATCTCCTAAACTCAAGCAATCAACATTGCAAAATTGTTAAACCAAAGGATAAGTCTTTGGCCCAAATGTTTAGAGAGAGAAGAATTTAGAACTAGAAGTTGGGCCCGTTACCTGCCAGCCTATTGGATACTACATTTTTGTGTAATAATTGACACACTAAAGCAGTTGGTCTTCTCCTTAATTTTCCATCATTCCATTCTGAGGGAAGTTTGTGCAATGGATTCAAAGGCGGCACAAGTATGATACATGAAGTTTTTTTTTACGACTGATTCATTTGGGAGAATATAATTATTGGGCCATGTTCCCTGTAGTCTTAACAAGCAGTGATTAGATAGAAATGGAAAACATAACTTTGCAGACTTAATTCCATGTGTAATTCTCGGATTAAGAAATATTTGTTTCCAATATAGAGTTTGATTTCAACCTTATAATGGTGCATGGTATCTATAAGTGAATGTTCTTGGATGGAATGAATCTAGTAATGAGACAAATTTGTTGTGGGAATAGAGACTTGTGAAGTCATTTCTTTGTTAGGATGTCGAGAAATGTTGCTTGGGATTGTGGGAATTTTTCCTAGCTTTGAGGAATTTTTTGTGGATCCTTTAAGGATATGTCCTTAAGAAGCCTTCACATATTAAAGAAACCACTCTTTGATGGGTTTATTCAATCAACACTATGATGATAGTATGGGATTAAAACACAACTTCAAGGTATTGCAAACTGTGGTTCCAAATTATGATAATGCATCCTCTGTTCTAGGAGAATATGTACACCCAGGTTTTGTACATGAAGACCATTCAAAATATGTTTTCTAGGCAAAGCCAAAAGATCAATATAAGGGAACCTTTATGGCATATCAAATTATGACCTTTGAACAAATTTGTTCCATGATCCTGCAGACGTTAGCATGAATGAAACACCAAGTTGTATAGAAACATTAATGTATGTCTGAGGGTCATAGGTAAATAATAGAAGGAGTTACAAGTTTGAAGTTTTGGATAATAGAAACCTTTTTTCCATAAAAGAAGAAAAATGTGCTCACAGTCTTGTGCAAAATGACGAACATTTCAATGGACATGGATGTAATTTGTTGGACAATAGAATTTTTGAGTATGAGGAAGGGTACTCTCCTTATTAAAATGAATCCTTATGTCAAAACTATATGAAATAGGATAAGTGTCATAATGATCATTTGAGTATTCTCATAATGTCCAATAAGGTAAAAAATATAGAAGAATTTGGAAGACCTGACCAAGAGAGTGGTAATTTTTTTCAAGATTATCTAGATACGGAAAAAAAACATCAACAATATCATAAATCCATGTGTTGATTATGGTCTTGAAGTGTGTATGTTTTCAATATTCAAAGTTGTGGACTCCTCGAATGGAGTGAAATGTGGCTTATTTGTGTATGAAAATGTCCCACCAACCAAACACTAGTTTGTGGAATCCTCCACCATGACCATGGATTTTCAATGGAACTAGTGCAATTCATCCATTGAGATCCCTTTTGTAACTCAAGCTATAACTCTCACCTAAAGGCATATTTGCAACAACAAAAGTATGGTTTTCCTGGAAGCAAGGTAGAGATTCTGAGATCGGGTTGTGATTACAATAGTTGTATTTGGAACTGGGTAATAAAATCACACAATAGTCAACACCATTATGAATTTTAAATTAATGATATGCCTAGTTTTTTTTTAAACCTCACCATCCATGGACAAGTCATCTAACCTACACTCGAGTTTCAACATTTATCTGTTTTCCATGGAAATCAAGCACATGGGTTAGGGGCAGAATACTTAAACTTTACAAATTGATGATTAGATTGCTAGCATCATGGTCATAAATAATCAACCAATATGGTTGAAAGGACTGCATTGAGGAAGTGTTTCCAAAATTCTGATGTTCTCATGAAATCCTTGAGGAGTACATGTCCCCAAGTTGAGATATATGTTACCTGCCAGCTTGTTGGACACTAAAGTTTTGTGTAATAATTGACACCCTGAAGTATTTGTTCTATTCCTTAAGTTTCCAATGGTTCATTCTGAGGGTAATTTTTTCATTGGATTCAAAAGAACCATAATTTTGATATGTGAATTTTTGTGTTCGTAATTATTTGTGTGGGAGAATGTCATTATTGGGCAATGTTACTTGTAGTCTTGGCAAGCAATGATCATATAGAAATGGAAAAGACAAGTTTTTGGGCTTAATTATATGTGTAATTCTCAGATTAAGAAAGTGTTGTTTCCAATACAAAGTTCAATTTCAACCTTATATTGATGCATGATATTGATCCAAAATTGGATCTCAGGACCAAAATGGGTCCAAGAAGGCCTAAACATAAAATTTATTAGAATGGATTCAAAACAGATGTGTGCGTAGACCTCATCGATACAAACCCAATGCAACTTGAACAAGCTCAAACAAACGTCGTATGTGAAATATACTGTGATTTGTTCATTTCGTCAAAGAGGCAAAAAAATGTTGACTGTACAGTCCGTACAGTGTTGGAGTGGCAACTAACTGTACAGGATGTATGACCGTACAGATGATGTGGTAGGGTGCATTGGCACTGGAGTGGGAAGGTGCAGATGTGGACGAATCAGATCGTGACACATGGCACCATTACAAGGGTAACACATGACACGAGCTGACGTGGGAGGTACAGTCAGCACGCTGACATGGGAGACATGTGGTAGACGTGGTCAAATTAGGCTCAAACATGTGTCCTTGTTCGGGTGAATGGCAAGGTTCCACGTGTCCTAGTCCTAGGATGCCACATGGCACCCCTCTATTGGTTAGCAGGTTGCAAAATGTTATGGGTTCAATGGGAATCAAACCTGTGACCTATGGTCCGGGTGGCAAGTGTTTTGGTAGGGTGGTGATAGTTCTTGTTAACTATAGTCTAAAAATATATATAAAGTGAAAGCTATGTTCCATCGATGAAATTAAGGGTTGGGGTCCTAGCCCCATCCCCCAGTCGCAACACTCACATATACCATCGCATATGCCCACACTTCTATCCATTGGCACAAATGTTTGGAGTTTGTCCTAACCCCCGATCGCAGGCATATTACTCAGCATATGACCCAGACTCTCACTTGTTAGCGCATAAAGGGGTTAGCTTCGGTCGGTCGAGCTAGCCTGTCGACCAGAGAACTTGACTAAGGGCCAAGGATTACCATATATTTGCGCATGGAGGCTAGAACTAGGCCACATGGCCATAGATGCGACCGAGGGTCGAGACCATAGGGGCTAAGGATCAGCGCTAAGTCACATGGCGGGCTCCCACATGACTAGGATAATGAAGGAAGGGGGATGCACCTTATTATGTGCCAAAAATGGGTTTTCTACTTTATATTATGATTTTAATTGATTTTCTCAACAATTTTGAGATATTTTGGCCAATATTGGGGGATCTTGAGCCCTTTTTGAGGCCACATCTTGGGGATAAGTTGGGAGGTTGTTACCCACTTCAAGTATATATAAAACAAAGTTTCTAGAAGCCATGGTGGAGAAGTTAAGAACAGATAAATGTTGAAGGATTGTTGAGCCAAATCCATTTTTATGTAAGGAAGTCATTGAGGAGAGCACCTTTGCGAGCCATTTATGGGATCTTCGTTCATCCGTTTTCAGTACCATTAGTTTTCTTGGGTTCTTGAGATATGGTAGAACAAGACTAGATCAGTTTGTAACCTTTTTGGAACTGTTATGATGTACTTTTAAAGCTTTGAATAGAAATAAGAAAACCTCACCCACTGAGAGAAAGGCCCGGAGAGGTAGGTGAGATTTCCAAACTCCGTTATCACTTTGGTGTTTATGGTTTGTTGTTTCCTCATGCATATTTCTATATCTGAATATTTCTTAATTGATTCTATGTTTCCTCTTTAATTCTTCCTCGTTCATCAGTTTCCTAAATGGTAATTTAACTCATGTAAAATAAGTCAACCATTGTCGTTAAAATATATTTTTGGATTAGATATCTATAGGGAAGCATCCATGGATGGAATGAATCTAGTAATGAGGCACATATGTTGTGATAATGGTGACTTGTGAAGTCATTTATTTGTCACCATGATAAGGAATGTTTCTTGGGATCGTGGGCGTTTTCCCCATCTTGGTGGCCTTTCTTTTGGATACTTTAAGGATATGTCTTTAGGAAGCCTTCACAAATTAAAGTAGCCTCTCTCTCATGTGTTTATTCCATGAACTCTATGATGAAAGTACGGGCCTAAAATACATATTCAAGACCTTGTGAATTGTGGTTCCAAATTTGGGGATGTCGAATGGAAAATGTGTAGTAATTATTGGCCAAGTCGGATCATGGAGGATAGGGTCATTCATGAGTTTTTCCAAAAAAATATGATTCAAAATAGCCATGTAAGGTAGGTTTGGTCGATCGATCGACACAGATGAATTGATAGCCAACAAGATAACAAGTGAAGATCTTGAAGTGGAAGAGCTAGTATAGGATGAGATTGATGTGGAGGATATTAGAATTGGGTTTTTAGAGGATTCAATGTGCCTTAATGGATATATACAAATAGTGAGGATCCCTCCTAGAACAGGATGGAGGCCATGAAGCATAAGAGAACACCTAGGAAACTAAGGGCTCATTATAATACCAAAATTTTGAAATCTTTCTACTCCATAAGGTGATAAGTAAAGCAAATGTGCTAAACATGAAAGGATCATTGTAGTGATATCTCCAATTGAAGTACATGCAAAGGTGGTGCAGAAACAAGTGGTTTATAAGTGCGTTGCAATTGGTAAAATGTGTGATTTATTAAAAATATATCTACATGATGATGGTAAATAAAATCACACTCCTAGGACTTTATTAATGCTCACACAATTTTTAAATAATAAGTGAGCCTTTTAATTGTCTGAATAGATCATGATGCAATCCACCAAATAACACAAGTGAAGGTGTGTTAAAAACAATTATAATTAAACATCATTGGGAGAACGTCCAAGGGAACAACATATATATATATATATATATATATA
>ML791474.1:177407-197536 GCA_009831015.1 Picea engelmannii
AGATTCACTTCGGATCCCGGGACTTCAGGAATTTCGTCTCCTCCACGATACTTGCTCGAAAATATATGAGTGCACGAAGTCCGAAGGATTTCAATGGTTAATAACCGCGCTACTTTCCCATATCTGATGACTATGAAAGGTTTAAATCCTCCTCGGGTGGGTCTCATCCACTTCGACCTTAAAATGGAAACGATTCCTCCCTCCAAAGTATTATGGTTTCCATTTCTTTTGATATTTAACACTCGAGGTGACTTAGCCTCTACGCACACCTTGTGCTCCTCTGAAAAATCGATACTTGGATATTTTTAGGAAATCTTCCCGCGAACTCCTTGTGCTCATATTCCTTTGATATTATTCAACACTTGACTAAGTTTTGGTCCTATGCATGCCTTGAAAGGGTATTTTAGAATTTTTATACACCACTGAGTATGCGTGCACTCCTTGCACTTACTATGTGCAATCGACACTATCTCTCCTGAGCTTATGAGTTTGAAAATGACTATGTTTGCACACTCCTTGCATGGCTATTGTGCACTCCTTGCACACGTGCTTCAGAAGAGAAACAATTGAAATTTACAAAACACTATAGGTTCATTCAATTGACCATAAAATGCAAATGCAGGAATATAAAACACATAAATAAAAATAACAGGACATTACCCAATTACTAAAAGGTTAACATATGCAAGGATATGGAAGTAATCTTCTTCTATTATATTCCTTTATCAAAGAATTTACAAAGTTCTTGATAACAACTCTATGCAAAAAATACAATTATCTTCAACATCTCGTCAACAACAATTTACAATAAACTCTAGCAACAAATACAATTATCTTCAACTACAATTATAATATCCTTCAACAACTTTTCAACAACCCATTTGGGCATAGACTACACATAATTATACACAAAGGGGCTTCTCAAGCCTTCCTACCAACTACACTAGTGCTATGATATCATAATCAAAGCAATCTACTACTAAGTCTTATTACAATAAATGACATTTACAAATTAGATACGATTCGATGCTCGAAATCTATACAACCACTTAAGCATTAAAGAAATTACAATCTCGTGTGGTCTCATACAATGGCTCTTGCTTCAAAACATTAAAATATTTTAATTACAATTCTCTCAAACAGTAAACGACACAATCCCCCTTTGGATCCAAAAACATTTCGAACATGTGCTTGATGTTGATATGTCCTCCACTTTCCTTGATGAGCGTTGATGATGATGCTCCTGCATCATAGAGGTAGAACATATTGTAAAAATAAAATCGTTTCATTAAATTTTCCAAAAGTAGACAAAAAGGTACACCAACAACATGCAATAAAAAATATAGCAATATATAAACCAAAATAATTACCTTAATGTATGCCAATCATGCATTTTTACCCCCCCAAAATCACCTTTCTTTGTTAAGATATTTTTTATGTTCGAACAAAATGTTGTGGGGAATTTAATTTTTTGTATGACTTATTTTACAACATTTCTTTTCTTCTCTGTCAATAACCAAGAAAGTGATATTATATTATTTTGGTCTACCTTTTTATTTAATTAAATGACATCTTTCATTGCATGATTGGCTTCTTGAATTTCACTACAAATTTTGACAATTTTTTCTTTGTCACTCCTTCCATCCAATATTTTCTATAATGTTTCAGCTACATTCTTTATGATATGCATTGTATCAAACAAATGAACAATTTTTAGGTGCTCATAGTACAGAAAGATACTGAATTGTTTGGGATAACATTTCATTCCTCGTGGAATCCCATTAACACCTTCATGACCATGGCCATCATGAATCATAGTTAAAGAAATTACAAAAATTGTTGTCAATTATAGTAAATTAACAAAACACAATTAAAAAAAACAAGTTAAAAATATTTCACATATGATAATAGATAGAAAATTTGATCCGTATCTTGACGATTTCTATTATATTGCAACTTCCATAGGTGAGGTGTATTTCTCTGTGGTTTTAATGTGGTCTCTTCTTTCCCATTGAAAATATGTTTTTCGATAGTTCGATACCTATGATTATTAGAGAGGAAGTTCCTATAATCATCAAACGCCTCCTTTCCTAAACTTTTTGATCAACGAGATTTCATCTTAGGACAACAAACTAGATATGAAAATTTTCCCTTTGTTTGAAGACCTGCAAGAGATGGATTAACTATGTCAATTATAATATATTATATAATGAATGAATTATTTAAAAAACATGCATTATTAATATATCAACTTCATAAAATCAAATACTATTAAAGTGCACGTTATAATTACATACCACAAAAATGTGTTAGCCCTGGAGCATCATGAATTGTCCATGAAATAATTGCATGGAATTGAAATTTCCTTTTCCCTATTGGTCTAGAGACATCATACATAGTGATTCCATTCCATATCTTAAGTAGTTCATCAATAAGAGGTTCTATATATACATTCATATCTTTAACTTGGTACTTACCTAATTGATTTGAACATATACAGTACATAATTATTACAACCATTTTACATACATAAATAATATATATGAGTAAATGAAAAATATATATATGACATTATGCAACAAATATGACAAATGAGATGCTACTGCATTAAAAAAAAATCATTGTAAACAAATACTTGAAATAGTCATTGCCAACATTATATGCTCCCTCTTTATTGACATCCATGGAGGAATGTTATTGTTGATAACAAAAATAGGCCACACCGAGTAAATAGTTCTCATCTTTGCAAATGGATTGACACCATCCACTACCAAACAAATCCTAACGTTACTAGGTTCGTATTTAAAGTGCGACCATCTTTCGTCCATGTCTCTAAATGTAGAACCATCTACAGGAATTCGAAGAATGTCATCTTCACGTATATTACATGCATCGTAATCCATAATTTGTGCTAAGTTTTTTCGCCTAAACAATCGCTGCAAGCGTGGAATAATGGGAATATAATGAAGAACCCTGCGAGACACCTTTTTTGTTACTTGATCTATCTGATATCTACTGCTATGAACTTCGGGGAATTCTATGTCAAATTCATATTGTTTATAATATAAAATATGATCATTCAGACATGCATCAATTTCATGATACTCCATTCCAATATCTTTCATGATGGAAGATAAATCTCAGTATGTGCAAGGAAAACTATTTGACGGTGGTAACAAATATTCAACTATCAAGCTACCACAACAAAATTTAAAAAAAAACTAGTTAATATAATATTAAGAATATTAACGACACATATTTCATGCTTATTAATTTTACTGATTAAATAGCAATAAAAAGTTTAGAGGAACAAAGATAACCTTTATCATGATCATATATATGTGATTGATGAAATATATTACATACCTTGACATATGTGTGATAAATGTGTTTGAAAAACCATTCATAACCTTCAAGTCTATTATCAACAATACAATAGAGAGAAGAGATATGTTGGAGCCGTCATAAAGGGGTTTGTATGCCTTCTCAAGTAGAGGTAAATCATGAACATCATCAAAGTTGTCATTTTCATGATGATCACCATCCATTATAACATTAAATGTATCATGGATCAATGTATTTGTACCATCATCCTCAACTATGTTATCAACATGATCATCATCTTCCATATGATCATAAACTTGATCTTCAATATTCACAACTCCATGTTCCTTCAATGCTTGTTCTTCAACCGCATTCTCTATGTGTGGATATGCCATAGGAGGCCTTTCCTTTATAATTACAAACCATAAAAAGATATTAGTGTATATATAACAAATATAAAAATGATACATACATTTACAAAAATGATCAATATAAAGACATATATAATGAACACATTACCAATGGATGATATTGTTAGGGTCCTAACCCACACATAGGTAGAAAAATATATTCGGATGTAATAAAGGTCAATATTAATAAGGCCTTGCAATAAAATAGAATAAGTTGAATTTAAGAAGACCTAATAGAAGCTTCCACTTCTAGAAGGATCTTCCTCTAGATGCTTCTTTTGATAAACATATTTAGTATAAATAGGAGTTGAGGGTATGAGAACCCTAGCTTGGATATTATTGTAATAGAGCTCTGCTCAACTAGAGGTTGCCCCATCGAAGAGGCCCATGAACATTTCTTTCAGAATCAAAGTGTTATTTCTGTTGTTATTCTTATATCATTTCAGTGCTATTGTGGTGATTGTTCTAGTTATATTGTTGTTATTCTTCCATTTCTAGAATTTTATTTATGTTCTGCATACTTTTTATATCTGGCATATTACAAGTAGTATCATAGCACTTTCCTCAGTAGAAAGTGTGGGTTAAATTTTTTTCAGGGTAGAGACGTATTCTAGCATCTTTAAGCCACAAAGATTTGTCGTTACGTGCATAAACCTGCGGTTGAGGGATTCATACACGCAAGAAATACAAGTGGTACTTAAGCACACATATGTTGGCCACCCTTGTAACCCCTGTTGGTACCACTTCGAGTGGTAGCGCATCATACAACACTTGTGTACAGATCGGCCTAGATAAGCTGAAGCCCTCTTTAGATAAATCGATCAGCCACCTGATTGCTATAGTGCCACCAAGAACAACACTCAGGAATATAATCTCTAGTACCTGGGTAGTCAGGTAGTATGGCTAAGAGTACAGTCTATCCTCCTTAGTTAGTGCCTTGAGATATTGGGCCAAGTACTGCTATTGGAACCCGCACGTATATTAGAGAGCTATATCACAGGGCAAACCCTTGTCTGTAGAACCCTTGAATACCTAACCCTTGGGGACATAAACATAAACAAATTAAAACAAACAAGATCTATTGCCGCACCTATTTTCGGGTTTCCAAATCACTACACATTTCTTCTTGGTTTATCATTTGGGCATTTCATCACTACAGTATTCTTCAGACCGGGGTATAACTCCGTAGGTGTAAAAAAAAAAAAAAATTCTGGAAATTTGTTCACCATTATTTGAGACCTATTCCATTGGATTCATCTCTTCGCCCTTATCACATTCATACATATCAATTTTCAGAAAAAAAAAATTACCCCACCCGCCCCTTTTCAATTCCCTTGTTCTCATGGCCCATACCCGTAGCCAAGACTTGGAAGCTCACTTCAATACCTTGCAATATAGTATCACCGAGACCCAACAAGAAGTGAAACAACTCAGTGCCAATGTTGTCGTCATCAATACAACCATACATTCCTCAATGGAGGAAATCAAACAAGACCTGAGTACCCAGCTTGAATCTGTCTTTTCATCACTCTGCACCAAGATTCATATCCCTACAAATAACCCTTCCTCTGACTCACCTCCACATACTAAATGTGAACATTCCTCTCATTCCCATAACTTTCAGCACCATCACTTTCAACGTGACCTATGCCTCCTGTGGGTGGATGTGACCAAATTTGACGGCTCAGACCCCACTGGTTGGCTAACCCAAATGGAACATTATTTCTCTTTATATGGAATTACATATGAATTGGCCAAACTCTGGTATGGTGTTCTCCATATAGATAAAGAATGTTGGAAATGGTGGTAATGGAGAAAAACTTCCCGTCAAGGGTATATTGCTTGGACACACTTTGTGGTAGAGATTTATGAATGCTTTGACACTGACACCAACCATTTGGGTCGTTTGACAAAGTTGAAACAATTAGGAACAATGGAAGACTTTATAGCTGCCTTTGAGTGCCTGGATTTTCGGACAGAGGGCATGTATAATGCCTTTTTCCACGAGTGTTTTATCAGTGGCCTCAAGGATGACATTTGGGCCCATGTCCTCATGTCTCGACCTCAGAGTTGGTTGGAGGCTACTAAAAGAGCTAAAGAAGCACAACAGGTTGTATCTTCCCAAAACTGAAAACCCTCCTTTATCTCTCACCCTAAACCACTAAATCCCACTACACCCTCCACTCCACTAAAGATCCAAAAATTGTCAAGGGTTGAAATGGTTGAACACCAACTCAAAGGCCTTTGTTATAATTGTGATGACAAATATTTCCCGGGCCACAAGTGTAAGGAACAAAATATTTTTATGGCCATCTCTGAGGATATTTTGAAAGAGGATGTTGAAACTCCCCTTGTGTATGAGTCACCTGAAACCACTGACATAACCCCTCCCTCAGACCCTCCCGAAGTAGAACCAGTCATTTCCCTTGATGTTCTCACTGGCTTCTCTGCTCCCCAAACCCTCAAGCTAATTGGTTACATCAAGCATTGGAAGGTAATCATTCTGGTTGATAGTGGAAGCACCCATAGTTTTATTCATTGCCACATTTCCCAAGAAACTCATTGCTACATCCATGTCGTCAATAATTTCCAAATCATGATTGCCAATGGTGGATCCATGAAATCTAGAGGGCTTTGTGAAAATGTGCATCTCCAAATTGGTGACTACCAACTGAAATCTCATATGTTTGCTATCGACATGCGCAGTTGTGACATTGTGTTGGGTGCATACTGGCTAAGGACTTTGGGTCCCATTCTCATGGATTTTAAGGAATTAACCATGCAATTCAACTAGGAGAGCCACCAGTATAAGTTCCAAGGCATCACCGTCAGTTCACCTGAGATCATTAGTTCCCATCGCATGGGAAAGATGCTCAAAAAAGGTCATTCTGGTGTTATTGCCCAAATCCATTCCATACAAGAAACATAGACACCCTCAATGTCGCAAGACCTCCAATGCATCGTTTCTAAACATCAAGTGGTCTTTTCAACTCCCCAAGGAATCCCTCCTTCCCATGGTGTTCATGATCATTCCATTCCCCTTGTACCTGGAAGCCTTCCTCCCAATATCCGTCTGTATCGTCACCCCTTTTCCCAAAAAAATAAAATTGAGAAAATGGTCCAGGAACTCCTTAATACAGGCATTATCTGCCCTAGTACAAGCCCCTAATATTATCCTATCATCATGGTCTTGAAGAAAGAAGATTCTTTAGGAATGTGTCTTGACTTCCTTGCCCTCAACAAACTTACCATTAAAGAAAAATTTCCCATTCCTATCATTGATGGCCTCCTGGATTAATTGAGTGGCACCCAATTCTTTACTAAACTTGATCTTCGTTCAGGCTACCACTAGATACGTATGAAAGAGGAAGAAATTCCTAAGACTACCTTTAGAACTCATGAGGGCCACTATGAGTTTTTGGTCATGCCCTTTGGCTTGTGTAATGCCCCCTCCACCTTCCAAAGCCTCATGAATCATGTCTTTCATCCTTTTCTCAATCATTTTGTCTTAGTTTTCTTTGATGATATCCTCATCTATAGAAAAACCTGGACAAACCATCTTGCTCATGTGGATCAAGTTTTCCATCTACTCTCTCATCACCAACTTTTCCTGAAACAGTCTAAATGTGTTTTTGGTGCCTCAGAAGTAGAATACTTGGGTCATCTAGTTGGAAAGGATGGCATCAGGGTGGATCCTAAAAATATTGAAGCTATGCAAGACTGGCCTCACCCAAAGACTCAAAATCTTGCATGTATTTATGGGCTTAACAGGTTATTATTGCAATTTTTTTAAGAATTATGGAAAGATTGCAGTACCTCTCAGTGTTCTCCTAAAAAATAAATCTTTCACTTGGACTCCAGCCACTGCTCAAGATTTTCAAACCTTGAAGATGGCCATGTGCACCACTCCATTCCCGACCCTTCCTGATTTCAAAAATGCCTTTGTCTTGGAATGTGATGCCTCGGGGAAAGGAATTGGTGTTGTCCTTATGCAAGAGGGTCGGCATTTGGCCTTTACCAACAAGCAACTATCTGAAAGAAATCTGGGAAAATCAATCTATAAAAAGGAAATGTTGGTTATTCTGCATGTCGTTGATCTGTGTTGCCCTTATCTATTGGGGCAACGTTTCCAAATTAAGACAGACCATCAAAGCCTCAAGTATTTTCAGGAACAACGTATTTCCTCCCCGGAGCAACAAAAATGGGTGACCAAGCTCTTTGGATATGATTATGAGATCATTTAAAAGAAAGGCAAAGACAATGTGGTTGTGGATGCACTTTCTCAAAAATATAACGATGAAGGATCCCTTTTTTCTCTTTCCCTCATTGCAACAGACTGGCTCCAAGCCGTTCGCCAGGAATGGCTACAAGATCCCAAAAGTTCCCATTTGATCCAACAATTGCAGTCCAATGCTCCAGCTTCCCCAGGGTACTCTTGGCTCCATGATGAGCTTCAATACAAAGGTCGTTTGTATTTAAGTAAATAATCAAAGCTTAAATCCACGGTACTTTTTGAGCTTCATGCTACACCCACAGTGTGGCACTTCGAGTTCACCAAAACCTATGACAGGGTCAAATGCTATTTTTTCTAGGATGGTATGAAACAAGACATTCGTAATTTTGTCACTAATTGTGATGTGTGTCAATGCAGCAAGGGAGAAACAGTCAAATCTCTGGGCACACTACAACCACTTTTGATTCCACCTGCTATTTGGACGGATATCTCTATGGATTTTATTACCGACTTACCCAAATCGAGAAATAAATCAGTCATTATGGTGGTTGTTGATCACCTTTCCAAGTATGCTCATTTCTGCATTCTTCAACACCCATTTACAGCATCCACGGTGGCCCAAATTTTCATGGATCGGGTCTTCAAGCTTCATGGCATGTTGCACTCTATTGTTTATGATCAAGACCCAACTTTCACAAGAAATTTTTGGCAAGAACTGTTCAAGCTACAAGGCACCCAATTGCATCTCAGCACAACTTATCATCCCTAGACTGATGGTCAAATGGAATTTGTCAACAAGTGTTTGGAAACATATTTGAGGTGTTTTTCCTCGGAAAATAAAAATCAATGGGCTCAATGGTTACCCCTCTCTAAATGGTGGCACAACACTTCATACCATACAGCTACACACATGACTCCTTTTGAAGCGGTATATGGACAAAAGCCACCTTCAGTTCTCTCATACTTACCTAGTGTATCGAAGGTCCAGGCGGTTGACCAAACACATACAATTCGAGAGGCTATTCGTCATACCCTCAAAGAGAATTTAGTCATGGCACAGAATCGCATGAAGAAACAAGTAGATCAAGGTCGCTCTGAGCGTCAATTTGTGGAAGAGGATCAGGTGTTTCTTCGACTGCAACCTTACAAGAAAACTTCCCTCAAGGCCAAGCATTGTCAGAAGCTAGAGCCCAAATTTTATGGTCTTTATACCATTCTCAAGTGTGTGGGACAAGTAGCCTATCAATTAGCTTTGCCCAGTCATTCGAAGCTACATCCTGTTTTTCATGTTTCATGCTTAAAGAAGGTGAATGGAACTAAGTGCCAAATTCAAACCAACCTTCCCAAGTTAACTGAAGAAGGATCCATTTGGCTACAAACACAAGCATTTTTGGATCAGCATGAGCGTCTCCTGTGTCAGAGAACCATCAAGGAAGTGTTAGTCTAGTGGAAAGATACAACTCCAACAGATGCCACTTGGGAACCAACTACCATTCTGCAGCAATTTCCACATCTCAAGCCTTGAGGACAAGGTTGTTTTTAAGGGGGAGGACATCTTAGGGTCCTAACCCGCACATTGGTAGAACAATATATTCACATGTAATAAAGGTCAATATTAATAAGGCCTTGCAATAAAATAGAATAAGTTGAATGTAAGAATACCTAATAGAAGCTTCTACTTCTAGAAGGATCTTCCTCTAGATGCTTCTTTTGATAGACATATTTAGTATAAATAGGAGTCGAGGGTATGAGAACCCTAGCTTGGATATTATTGTAATATATCTCTGCTCAACTGGAGGTTGCCCCCTCGAAGAGGCTCGTGAACATTGCTTTCAGAATCAAAGTGCTATTTATGTTGTTATTCTTATATCATTTCAGTGCTATTGTGGTGATTGTTCTGGTTATATTGTTGTTATTCTGCCATTTCTAGCATTTTATTTTTGTTCTGCATACTTTATATATATGGTATATTACAAATATTCATGCCCCCACTCAACATGTCCATGTTCCCTATAATGTATTTTAACTATTGATATATTTAATCTTCTCCTATTAGATCTGTTGCATTGAATACAAGGACAATAACATTTCCCATCACCCTTTCTTTTCACTCCATCCCACAATCTAGCAAGTAATTTTCGATTTTGCTCTTGTGGATCGGGAATATTGTTATGTGACATTTTATTTTACCAATCTCAAGTGATGATTATTGATCTTAAAAAATCAAGCTCCACACTTCAAATATTTGTAATGATAGTAACAAATAAAATAATTATGGTTTTTTGAAGGAAAAACAATCCTTGTAACCTTTGCATGTCATCTCTAGTATAGCAAAAATGTTGGAATGTTTCTAGCAATCCGAGATTTTATAAATAAATAGACATCGGATTTTCGATGTCTCTTGAGTGTTGACCATTATTGTAATAAATGTGTGGAGTGGGGTTGAATAAGTCTAGTTCAAAGGGAAATGTTCTGAGTATATTTTACTAGCATCGAAAATCCAATGGAAATGCCTTATTAGTTGAATGTCGGATGACCACTCGAGCCAATTCGAAAAAAAAAGAAAAAAATTACAATTTTTAAAGGTAAAATCTGACGTCTAGGCCAATTTTTTGGGTGGCATCTGAGGATGTCATCTAATTTTGGGTTCAAATGTAGTTGTGCATCCTCTCAAACTAGACACGTACAAACTTCACTTCCCACTTCACCATAATGACCTGTCCAATGCGCCTCATCCAAGAGTTAGGAAGATTCCTTAGGCCACCTCCATGGCTGCATCGAAATCTGCTTATTCAACCATATGACTCATCCAAGTAGGTCACCCCAAGCTCTTCACACATTCTCCAAACCAATGAATCCCAAAATGCTACAAGACTTCTTTAAATCTGCACCACTTGAGCCACCCTCAAGTCTGTCAGTTTTCACTGCGGAAAAATAATAAAATTGAACCACCAAGTCATATAACTCCCCTTCAAAGAACTCACTGCAACACTTAGGAAACACAAGAACTCGAAACATATGTACCTTTCCAACTACATCCTTAGCTACACCCCTGGTTCAAGTTTTTTTTACTGGGCCTGCACTTTCCCAAGCAACCGACTCTTTGCATGAAATACACTAAATAACCATCTGCATCTCCACAAACTTGAAATAACTTTGTTGTGATACAAGGCTAAGTCCATCCGTTCACTTCATAAATTAATCTAAGTCTCAAAATTCGCATTCAATCAAATGAACTCATCTTCAATGTATTTCCACCTTCACACCTTGACTGCTTCCGCTTCAAGGCACCATGCATCCACCAATTGAATTTCAAGTCATACTACTACTATCTGATTGTTGTAACTTTGCGCAAATATACCTCATCTAAAGGATGCGGTCGACCCACTCATCCAACAACCCAACTCAACTCAACTTTTGTTCTTCGTGATACACAACATGAACATGTCATGATAGAAATGTGCCCAACCAACTAGCTACTATGGAGCTCCTCTAGGTCACCTCAATTCATTCACCCAAGTGCTTCAACTCGGTGCAACCCAAAACTACTCCCCTTCACAATCAATTATCTGATCACCCTCTACGCTTGCTCCTGTGATTGCTTTTGTGGTTAGATCTGTGGCAAGTTGTATGACAAATCCTGCATTCATCTTCTTTTCCCAATTTCTCAGTTCACTCAACAAACTCTGGACCTGGTCTCTCCAAGGTGTGCACAGTAGGTCCGGAACTGACTTCCATCACACATCAAAACAATCAAGTTTGCAACCAAAATTCCTATGCAATCAACTCTATGACAAGTTCAACGATGAAATATGTGATGTGTTTTGCGATCATCCACCCTTTCCAAGTGCTTCTTCTCACCAAAATCTCTTCTCTAGGCCTACAAAAGGTGTTTTCCTAGATCAACCTTCCACCTCACTGTCAACCGAACCTCCATCATAAGTTTGATGCAAAGTATGCGATGAACTAGTTTGCTCCATCGAGTTATTCACCAAGTCTGCAAACATTCTCATTGAACTGGCTTCGCAACAAATTGTCTTCAAAGTTTTCTCTGATACCATCTATCACATCCCAACAATGTTCCTAGACAAATATTGCGATCATGCTCCTCTTGAGGGCGTGCAAGACCATGGATTTTCTCTCTTGGTTGCCTGAAAACACCAAGGAGACTTCATCCAAACTACGTCTCTTCACCTAGAGAATACTCATAATCCAGTCTAGGCTACCAACAAGTAACACTCCTACTCTAGTGAAAATCTTATGTACTTAGACAATTTTTAATAGCCTAACACTTAGTCATATAGAAACATGCATCCATGAAACGAAGAGAAGA
The DNA here is from genome assembly GCA_009831015.1 of Picea engelmannii. Taxonomy (NCBI): domain Eukaryota; kingdom Viridiplantae; phylum Streptophyta; class Pinopsida; order Pinales; family Pinaceae; genus Picea; species Picea engelmannii. The sequence continues at coordinate 189,709 of ML791474.1, forward strand.
CTTGCGAAACAAACAATATAAACACATATATAGTGTGGGTGACACAAACCGTTTCTAACACCCATCTAAGTCTTATTATTGATTTTTTTTTACAATATGAGCATTACCGACTCGATTTATAACTTGGAAGAGTCACATGACTCACCTAACCTCACCAAGACACTCATACATAGATTCGTCACACCAAGAATTTCCCCTCGTAACAAATTTTTCAAATTCTATGGAGCACCCCAAACATACATCCATGACAGACTCATTGTCTCTTCTATGCTACAAGACTTCACATAGACTTGTGGTCATGTATCCTAACATGCCTCCTCAGACCTATGACAAGACTTCCCCAAAAATCATCCAAAATAAGGTCTCCCCAACTCTATCCACCGAATCACCTCAAGGCGTCACAAATCTCGCCCCCTTCGCTTAAGTATACCTTAGAATCACAGACCCAATCTTTCTCTCCTTGTTATTCAAATTTTCCCTCCTTGGTTGTGCACCCTTGTCCTCTTATAGGGACTCCAAAGGTCATCATCGTGAATCGTCACATCCTTTTAAGGTGTCGCACCCTTTTGCGAACTCATGTGTCTAAGTGAATCTTCATGCCCCTATGCATACCCGATCACCCAAATAAATTGTCATGCCCATTTCACGGACCCGGTTGTCCAAACGAATCATCATGCTCATCAACCATCATTACCATTGGGAATGGCATGCCACAACCTTGGTTCACTCCATACTTTGAGCAAGCCCCTTGGTGTGTTCACATGCCCAAGGAACCCACTTTCCAAACTAGTGAAACACTTGGGTGTTGTAGTAACTCCAAGTTCCATCTCCTTGAGGAATTGAGAAAGGGTCTCCACGCTCATCTAGCCGAAAACATTACAAATGTCATTTTTAAACATAATATTTACAAAATCACTACTTGAAATATAAACTTAGATAAATTTTGATATTTAATTTAATTTTTATTGCTTGCATAGGTCACCTAAATCTATACTATTATTTTTTTGGTGTATTTTACTACATTGCCAAGTTTAACATATACAATACAAATTAATTCTTTCTATTGCTACAATCCAAAAATATTATTCGTAACTATTTGAAATGACTGCAAATGTGATTAAATAGTGGTAATTAAAAACAATTGGGTCAATTGGACAACCACATGGAAACAATCGAGCAAGCCTGACCATGATATGGAAACACCAACTAACAAGCTACCATGCGGTGCAGCTGGGGAAGAGAAATGACAAGAAATGGAAATAATCATGTTACACAAAGGCAGGGTTAGAAATAGTGGGTAAAAGTTACTAATGGATAATAGAGTTAAAACGTGTCAATTTCATCCACTAATGACTAATAAATATAACCCTTCCATAATGTAGACACAGCGAAAAATATTCATTATTTGTTTATTCACCTTGATTTTTTCGTTAAAAAATTAATTACTCTTGCACTTTCTAATTGAGGAATGTTTATGGACATAATAAACCACCATAGATCCATCTTAACCCCATATCTATCAAGCACCGAGAGGGATCAAATCTCTGGAGGTCTAAACCTTTAACCTTTCCTCAAGTTTTACATATATAACATGGACAACCATAATTAATCATAGTTTACCAAAATCAACCAAAGTTAATCAAATTACATCAAAATTAATCTTAGTCAATCAAATTCCATAAAATTCAATCATGGTTTACCACAATTATCTAGACTTGGAATCAAGAATAGTCAACTACTTGATCAATTAGAGTTAACCACATCAACCTTGAAAGTCCATTGTAGTGAAAATAAGTCAACCACAGTAAATCAGAGTAGCCTAAACTCAACCATAGTCAACAATAATTAACTAGAGTCAATGATAATAAACCATAGTCAATGAACATCAACTAAAATCAACCATAGTCAACCAAACTCATTCATAGTTAATTATAGTGAAGCAAAGTCAACCATAGTAAACTAAATTTATTTATAATCAACCATAGTTAACCATTCAAAAAGCTAATTAGTTATAGTCAACCATGATTCAACCACTGTTGATCTCAATGGAAAATTTCCAGCGATACTATACTGCCACTTTTTTATTATATAAAACAATGTGATAATTAAATAGTCAATAATATTATTATCCATCCTATAAGGTCTTTGACTAGATGGGCGTAGCGACCCTTGCCCAATTCCTCAAGGAGACAAAACTTGGGGTTTCTCCGACACTGAAGTTGGGAAAGTGGACACCTTGGGCATGCAAATGCGCCCAGGGGATTTCCCAAGTATGAAACAACCAATAGATTGGGGCACGCCGGCATGAGGAGTGTGTTGGACAACTGAGAGGGGGGTGAATCAATTGTTACCGTGTTTAAACAATAATTCTCATTTTAAACTCTTTGTAGATCACTTAATGACAATCACAATAATACAGGGAAGTAAGCAATAGAACATTCAACATCATTCGCACATATGAGATACAAAGAGACAGATATTTCCTGAGGAAACCCATAAAGGGTAAAAACCTCTTCTTCTTTATATGATAAGTAATCTTTACATTCTGTACATTATCATACTTATGAGCACCAACTCATAATGAGGCTACAACCTCTGTTTTTCAAGTTGCTACTTGGTGAGAGNCCCTGGTTTCTCTAGCACCAACTAGAAGGAAACACCAACTCCCTAGTTTCTCTAGCACCAACTAGAAGGAAGCACCAACTCCTTGGTTTCTAGAAGGAAGCACCAACTCCCTAGTTTCTCTAGCACCAACTAGATGGAAGCTACAACTCCCTGTGTTCAAGAACCCACTCAAAACTCTAAGGACAACAATCCTCCATAGAACCTCCCTACCACCTTGAAATATAAATCTTTTCTACTGAAACGTATTACAGTGATATACTGTTCATCAATGGCTTACCAGTCTCATCATTATTTTGCTACACTGACCTGCTTTGTCTGCCTCACTGTCTTCCTGCACACATCCTTACGCTTTCTGTTCTTTTGCCTTTTATTCTCTATGCACCATTCCTCTTCGGTTCATTTCCTCTGTTGCGCTCTGTCTCCTTCCTCACACATAAATCACTCTCAACAACAACCCCATCTCTTCTTTGTTCTCCTTTCTTACAGTCTCTTTGCACCTTGTGCATGCAATATGCGAAATCCTTCTGCATGCTCACACCGCGCCCATGTTATCCACATTAGGATTTCACTGGCACTCCACCTTGCCACCGCTTCTCTCACTCGAGCATTAACACACTCTCTTTGTTCTGCATGCTCTCCTCATGTCAAGTCCTCTTCCTGATCATCATAGCAATTCCTCAGCTTCTCTAGCAGTTATACCCATGCGTTCACCATCAATGGGTGTTATTCTGAGATTCCTTAGCCTGTCTAGCAGTTGAGACTCTTCATCTTCTCTATTATAGTCAAGCTCATCCTCTCTGTTGCAGTTATAGGCTTCAACCATCTTCCATCTGTCAATCACCTCTCTAAATAGTCCTCATTCCACTGACATATGCCTTGAGACTCTTCAACTTCTCTGACAATCACACTAAGGCCTCTTTGATTCCTCTAGCAGAAACCATCAGTCGTTTCTAGCAGTTACACTATGAAGTGCAACAGTAGCCCTCCGATCATATTCAAATTCACCTGCACCATTGGATTAAATCCGTAGGGTCTTGCGTTTATTTCTGCATTTCGCATTTCAACATTTTGACATTATTGTGGTGAATATTTCTTTACGCTCCATGTCGCGATCCATGAAACTCTGAAATGGAGCTTGGTTGCACTAGCTCCTTCCTCCATCTTCCACAGATGTGACCAATGGCTATGACCATAGCCTATACCAAAAGGTATTTTTGCATTTCGACAATTCTTATTGTGAGGCATCTCGACTCTCCATGTCCCAAACTCTTAAATGGAGCTTGTCTCTTCAAGATCTTCTCTATAGCCCTTCGATGATGTGACCATCAGAAGTTACCAAGTGCTTATCCATAAAGTGCTTTCGCGATTCTGCATTTCGACACTTCGACGTTCCTGTGAAGAAGTGTTTCAACACCTCCAATATCTCGGTATCCGAAACTCCGAAATGGAGTTAGATCAACGTATTTCAGCATTTCGCATTTCACCTCTTCGGGACTCCTGTGATGAAGAGTCTCGACACTTGAATCCTCCAACTCCTGGTATCCAAAACTCCGAAATGGAGTCAAATCAACGTATTTCAGCGTTTCGCATTTCGTCGCTTCAGGACTCCTGTGATGAAGAGTCTCAACACTTGACTCATCCAACTCCTGGTATCCAAAACTTCGAAATGGAGTTGGATCAATGGTCTACACTCTTGACTATTCAACGGTCTAGATCTCTTCGTGATTTCACATATCATGATTTCGACATTCTTGATGTGAGTTTTCTTGAAACCTCCAACTCCCGGTCTGCGAAACTCCAAAATGGAGTCTTTACGGTGCTCTGATATTTCACCACGTGTCCATCCCTAATCAATCCTTGATCCAACAGCTCAGGTCACTTCATCATTTCACGTTTCACGATTTGGAAGGATAGAGAACTTCCTTCCTTTGACTTCTTAGTTAGCGAAATGTTGATCTGTGACCACCTGTTGTGCCCAAAGATGGACGGTCCTCCTTCTTTCGGGATTTTGTAAGCCTGCTTCACCTTTCACTTTAAAGAATGTGCAAGTTCTCCTAGATCCAATGACTATTGGACTCCGCACTCGGATCTAACGCCTGAGATCTGTCCTCCATCTGCGCACTCGTCCTATCTGAATTCAGATCTGACGGTGATCGGGAATTCTGAATGGGATCCAACAATCATTGTCGCTTCTCTGCCCGAGCTTACACATCCTCCTTACTTGGAAGAATTTCTAAGTGTCAAAGGCTACGACCTTTGATCTGCCTGAGATCCTAAGTACGCTATCTCTCTTGAGCTTTGGCAATGAGTTAACCTCATCCCTAGCACACACCTACGCACTGCGTGTGACTCTGCGCTAATCCTGCTAAGCTTACTTTGTTCCTATTTTTCCATTGATGCACACTCTGATCTTCCCGTCAATGATAAGCACACTCTGCGTGTCAGCATACTATCATTGTTGTTGTTCTTTCCTGTAGACATGCCATCGTTGTTGTTGTACTTGCCATCAATGACAAGAATATGTTGGACAACTAAGAGGGGGGGTGAATCAGTTGTTACAATGCTTAAACAATTATGCTTATTTTAAACTCTTTACAAAGTACTCAATGATAATCGCAATAATGCAGGGAAATAAGTAATAGCACATTTAGCATCAGTCACACATATGAGATATACAGAGATAAATATTTATTGAGGAAACCCATAGAGGGTAAAAACCTCTTCTTCTTTATATGATAAGTAATCTTTACATTCTCTACATTATCATACATATGAGCACCAACTCATAATGAGGCTGCAACCTCTATTTTGCAGCCTAGTACATTTGGGTCAAATTTCGACGGTGCATTCGACACAATTGCCACTTTATATTGTTGGGAGAACGACAAACAACAGACCCCCTCAAACGTCATTTCACATGACGTCTCTTTTCCGACGACATAGATTTTCTCATTAGTGCGATGTCTTGAATGTGGCAAGACCGACGTCTTGAACGTGGAAAGACAGACGTCTAGAACATGCAATAGAGACATATGGAACGTGGCAAGACCGACGTCTTGAACATGGCAAGAGAGACGTCTTAAACATGGCAAGAGAGACGTCTTGAACGTGGCAAGACCAACATCTTGAAGGTGGCAAGAGAGACGTCTGAAACGTGGCAATAGAGACATCTGGAACGTGGCAAGACCGACGTCTTGAATGTGGCAAGAGAGACGTCTTAAACGTGGTAAGAGAGATGTCTTGAACGTGGAAATACCAACATCTTGAAGGTGGCAAGAGAGACATCTAGAACATGGGAAGAGAGACGTCAGGAACGTGGCAAGAGAGTCGTCTTAGATGTGGCAATAGAGACATCTTGAATGTGGCAAGACCGACGTCTTGAAGGTGGCAAGAGAGACGTCTAGAACGTGGGAAGAGCGACATTAAGAGGTATCATCTCCGACATGGTTGCTATGGGAGTGACACTCCAAGATGTCACAATAGCGACCTTCTTGTAGGTATTTAAAAAAAAAATACAATATCAGTACTAAGAGGGATAGGTACATTAACCTTTGCTAAGATACTAGCCATATCAATATTTAAATCTATATCATTGGTCTATATTTAAGAAACTCGGATTTTTTTATTAACAATTTATCCTCTTAGTTTATGTATCTGATAGATACAATGTTCTTAACACTTTCATATCTCTGTAGCCACTAGGTGGCATTTTTTTATTTTATTTCAATCTTAAATAATGACCTAAGTTTTTTTGCTAATATTTAGATAAGACTATAACAATTGATTGTAATTCCATGGTTGCTGGTGTGAAGAGATGTTTTTTGGGGTCTATAATTTACGAGTCAAAGAGAGAGAATAATATCTATTAGAGACATCTGATGTTGGTCACCTTCTTTAGTGTGGGCAGGAGAATAATCACAACATCACAGATGAAAGATAACACGAAGTAGAAAAACATTTCAATATACAAGGAGACATGCTTTTCCCTCCATTGAAAAGAACCATTTGATTAGGTAAAATGTTAATAACTACAAAATAAAAGGCCAATTTTCCCTCCATTGAAGGGCATCATTTCATTGGGTAACACCTCATATCAACATAAGTGAAAATCTAAATTGCACATTGCCAACCAACCATTAAAAGCCAAAAGCACCACTAGAATCCAAAGAATTTAGGGAATCTTCATCAAGCAAAAAGTAAAAATGAACAATCTTTGAATCCAACCCCTATATATTCCAAAGCCAAACTCTAAAGGATCAACAACTTCAAGTTCTTGTCTTTCATAGATTTTCCATAATCAACCATCAATTCCAATACACTAATGCATTTCCAACCACGGATAATTAACACCTTGGCTACACAACCATTTTTGCCACCATTAGCAGCTAACACACTCTTTTTACATTGCCCCTCTTGAAAATAACATTCATCCAACCCACATTAGTAACACCTTAAGTACAAGCCAATATCCTATAATCCTATCTTAAGTGATCCCCCTCTATAACATCACATATCTAAGCCTTTAAATGCAAAGGTTTATCTAACATTCACTGTATAGACACAACTATCCGAACAATACCTCAACTACATCTCACTCACATTATTAATCAATGTAAATATGTTCTATCCTCACCTTTATGCACTTGTTTGGTTAGTACTTGTAACCTACTAATCCCTGTCACTTTCTCACTTCTATTATTACACCTAATTAGCACCCACAATCCTGATATATAAATCCCCTACCCATTTAAGTATGGGGGTTGCAGTTCACAAGTAGCATAATTTCTCTTAGCATATTTTCAAATTGTATTGTTCCTATCATCACAGAATCGCATGCCTAAAGCATTCAGGGAACAATCACTTGAAATACAACCATTAATTTGATAGTTATTGTCTTCATTCTACATGCATTTGGAGTTGACTTGCACCATGCTATATGAGTGATCAAGAAAGACAATTTTTTCTGTATACAATTTCCAACAAAATTAGTCACTATTTTGCAAGATTTTAATGGCCCACAATCAATAGCATATATGAACTACAACTATAGGAGAATTCTCGTGTACAGTTGATGAGGGCATTCTCATAGTTGACTAGTCTAAATTTAGCACACAGGGAAGCCAGACAATACTTAGCCATAATGCCATACAATTTACATGACACAACACACCAGCATATCTGCAAAGTACTTTATAAATATATG
>ML791474.1:224764-236143 GCA_009831015.1 Picea engelmannii
CCCAAATAGATTCTAACCCTTTACACACTATAATCATTTACCCCTATAACTCATGACATGAAAATCACACCCTAAAACATTCTAACCACTAACTACTATGACCCCAAAGCGACGTCGTTATTATAGCAAACTTGTCGCAACATTCTTCAAATGCAACATATTTATAGATTTTGTAACGTCGCAATTCCGATGTAAAAAAAACCTAAGTGACCGTTAGTATTTTGACTTGGTCAACATACTAACGTGATCGTTGGAGGGGAAAACCTAGTTTCCAAAACGTCACAATGGCGACATCAATCTTCACAAATGTGGCAAGAACGACGTTTATGTCACAAACGTGGCAAGAGAGACGTTCCGAAGGAAAACGTGGCAAGAGTGACTTTAACGTGGCAAGAGAGACGTCAACATGGCAAGACCGACGTTATCGGGCAATATGAACTTTTTTTTTTTAATTTCCTCTATTTTGCGACAATATGGACAATTTTGTCCATAACGCCGCAAATAAAACGTCGGAATGTTTACAATATGTATTAGTTCTACTTGCTGAGAGCCCCAACTCTTTGGTTTCTCTAGCACCAACTAGAAGGAAGTACCAACTCCTTGTGTTTCTCTAGCATCGACTAGAAGGAAGCACCAACTCCCTGATTTCTTTAGCACCAACTAGAAGGAAGCACCAATTCCCTAATCATACAGGCACCAACCTGTAAAACAGAGAACTACAGTTCTCCCTTGCTCCTCCCTGCCACCCTGGTTTCTCTGGCTGCAACCAGATAGAAGCTACAACTCCCTGTGTTCAAGCACCCACTTGAACTTCTGAGGACATCAATCCTCCCTAGAACCTCCCTTCCACCCTGCCTTATAAAAGTTTTGCTGATGAAACTTATCACAGTGATACAATATTTATCATTGGCTTACTAGACTTATCATTGTTCTGCTACACTGCGCTGCTCTGTCTGCATCAATGTATTATGCACACTCCTCTACGATTTATGTTCTGATCATGTTATGCACTGTGTGTCGTCTTCATTTAATCCACCATTCCTCTACTCTATATTTTAGATGTTGTACACTCCTCCTTCTACACTTCTGAATCCCTCACAAAAAAAAACAACTCCATTTCTCCTCTTTGTTCGACATACTTAAATTTTATGTTCTTCTTGTGCATGTTGTCCCCCATTCTTTTGCATGCTCTATCCATGTCGAGCGCTCTGCCTGATCATCATAGCAACTCTTCATCTTCTCTGGCAGTTGAACTCATGCGTCTATGATCACTGGGTGTTATCCTAAGATTCCTTCACCTCTCCAGTAGTCGAGACTCTTTGTCTTCTCTCTTACAGTCGAGCTCAACCTCTCTGTTGTAGTTACAGGCTTCAATGCCCTTCCAGCTATCAATCACCTCAGTGACTAGTCTTCATCCCACTGGAAGATTCCTTGAGACTCTTCCACTCCTCTGGCAATGACACAGAAGTCTCTGCAACTTCTCTAGAAGAAACCATCAGTGGTTTGTAGTAGTTACAATGCGAACCTTGAAATGGAGCCTAGATATGATAGCTCCTTCCACTTTCGTGACCACCAGTAGTGACCATCAGCTACATAGATATTTCACCATTTCAACATTTCGGCATTTGACAATTCAACATTCGTGTGATCAAGTGTCTCAACACTCCCAATCATGATCCTCGAAATGGAGCTTGGTTTCACTAGCTCTTTCCTCCATCTTCCACAGATGTGACCACTGGTTGTGACCACAGCCTTATTCAAAGCTGCATTTCACAATTTTGGGTTTCGTCATTTCGGAATTTCGGCACTCCTGTGGTGAAGTGTTTCGACACTTCAACTCTCGGTATCCGGAACTCTGAAATGGAGTCATATCAATGGTCTAGTATTTCATCGTTTCTCATTTCGATGATTCGGCACTTCGACACTCCTGTGGTGAAGTGTTTCGACACTTCAACTCCCGGTATCCCGAACTCTGAAATGAAGTAAGATCAGCGGTCCGGTATTTCATCATTTCTCATTTCTATGATTCGGCATTTTGGTACTCCTGTGGTGAAGTGTTTCGACACTTCAACTCATGGTATCTGGGACTCCTAAATGGAGTTATTTCCTGGTCTGTGAAACTCTTTGTTGATGTGCCTATTTTTGTTTTTCGCACTTCGCAACTTCGGGCTTCTTGTCATGAGAGTCCTTGACATCTCCAACTCCTGGTATCTGAACCTCCGGTATGGAGTCTTTGATATTTCGCGATTTCATATTTCGCGACTTCGAGTTTCACGACTTCGGGAATCCTGTGATGAAGAGTCTTGACTCTTGTCTCCTCCATATCCCGGTATCCGAAACTTCGATTGATGTGTCTTTTTCAGGATTTCAAGGTTTCGCATTTCATGACTTTGGGACTCCTGTGTTGGAGAGTCTTGACTCTTGACTCCTCCATCTCCCGGTATCCAAAACTCCGTTAGATGTGCCCATTTCAGGATTTCGGGGTTTTTCATTTTGCGACTTCGGGACTCCTGTGTTGGAGAGTCTTGACTCTTGACTCCTCCATCTCTCGTTATCCGAAACTTCGAAATGGAGTTTACTCTTCTGATATTTCCATGCCATTATCCCTGTGCTGCTGAGTTTCCTCACCTGCTTATTTTCCATCAAATGAATGAGCACACTCTTGCACTCTACGTGCACCTCTGCACTTTCTCTTCTGAAATTACATTGTCCCTGTTTTTCCTTCGCTGCATACTCTGATCTTTCCATCAATGACAAGCACACCTGCCTATAAACATGCCAACAATCTCCCCCTTTGGCATTGATGTCAACCCTGAAGGGCTGCGCTAATCTATTTGGAACTCCAACTATAGCATCCGGTCCAGACCACTCCTTTTCTCCCCCTTTGACATCAATGTCAAAGAAAACATGCTCCCCCTGAGTTGTTGCAGTAATTTTAGGAGGTATCGGATATTCAATCAATACAAGACTCCCCCTAATAAGATGGACTCTCTTAGGTGTGAGACGGGATGACACCTAGCTTCTGTCTGAGATATTCAAATGGTGTCTTGGCTAGGGGTTTAGTAAATATGTCTGCAATTTGTTATGTGGTTGGAATGTAATGGACCTGAACAATTTAATTGGTGGCCTGCTCTCTAAGAAAATGATATTTTATGGGAATATGCTTGGTCTTGGAGTGGAATACAAGATTCTTGGACACACTAATGGCACTAGTGTTATCACAATGGATTGGGATCGTTGCAGTGTATTTTACCTCCAAGTCTGCAAGTGTCTGAATCATCCATAATACCTTAGTGCAACAGGTAGCAACAACAATGTACTCTACCTCTGTAGTTGATAAAGAAATAGCACCCTGCTTTTTACTAAGCCATGCTACTAATGAGTCACCAAGGAAGAATGCTCCTCCACTGGTTCTTTTTCTCACATCAACACAGTTTTCCCAATCTGCATCTGAATAGGCAGTTAACTGAAAATTCTGATTTCTAGGATACCACATACCATAAGTCATTGTTTCTTTCAAATACCTGAATATCCTTTTGACAGCTTGCAAATGACTCTGTTTAGGTGCAGCCTGATATCTTCCTACCATTCCAACATCATGCATTATGTCTGGGCGAGATGTTGTGATGTACAACAGACTACCTATCATTGACCTATATGAACTTTGATCAACATCAGGTGAGTCATCATCCTTTCTTAATTTACATCCAGTAACCATAGGTGTACCCACAGGTTTAGAATTTTCCATTTGAAACCTTTTCAACATTTCTCTTAGATATTTTTCTTAAGAAATGAACATCCCTTCAGACCTATGAGTAATTTGCAGACCAAGGAAAAATGACAGTTCACCTATCATAGACATTTCAAACTCGGACTCCATGGCAGAAGAAAACCATTGTACTAATGAATCCTTATTACATCCGAAGATGATGTCATCTACATAGACCAATACGATGATCAAATCATTATCCTCTGTTTTGATATACAGATTGTTGTCAACTGTTCCTCTCTTGAACCCTTTGTCTTTGAGATATGTATCCAGTTTGTGATACCAGGCTTGAGGGGCTTGTTTTAACCCATATAAAGATTTCTTTAGCTTGCATATTAACTCAGGGTTATTAGACAGTTCAAAACCCTCTGGTTGTTCCATATAGACTTCCTCACTTAAATCTCCATTTAGAAAAGATGACTTGACATCCATTTGATAGACTTTAAATCTTTTATGACAAGCATAGGAAAGAAACATTCTGATAGCTTCTAATCTTGCTACAGGCGCAAAGGTTTCATCAAAATCCAGTCCTTCTATCTGAGCATACCCTTTACAAGCCAATATTTCTTTGTTTCTGACAACTTGTCCCTGCTCATTCAACTTATTCTTAAAGATCCATTTGGAGCCAATTATATTTTTACCTTCAGGTCTATGAACCATCTCCCGCATATTTTTTTTCTCAATATGATCAAGTTCGTCATTCATTTCTTTAACCCAATGGTCATCTTTGTTGGCTTCATTAAAATTCTTGGGTTCCAGCATGGATATGAAAGCTATATGTGATTGTTCAGTGTTTTTTATTAGCTTTCTCTTGGTTTTTACACCTTTGTCTTTTTCACCAATTATCTGATTTGCATGATGATTCTTTTGAGTGATTCTGGAGGAGGAATTTGAAGTTGTCTGCTGATTTGAGTCTGTCTGAGTATCTATGTCTTCATCTGATTCAAAGTCTTCATTTTCTGATTCTTGGACCTGTTCATATTCAGCTCTAGTTGTGTCTTTTGTAGAAGACTCATTGCTGTACATTTCTCTTGTTGGGATTCCTTCATCAACTTTTACGTCAATACAGTCGACCATTTTATGCAGCCTCTTATTATAGCATATATATCCTTTACTATTTGTAGAATACCCTAAGAAGATACCTTCATCATCCCTATCATCACATTTTCCAAGGCTCTCATCATTATTCTTTATGTAGAATTTACTCCCAAAGACTTTGAAGTGTTTAATTGAAGCAGGTCTCCCGAACCACAGTTCATAAGGTGTCTTGTCACTTTGTGGTCTAAGGTGAGCTTTGTTAAGAGCATGGACTGTTGTGTGCATTGCTTCTACCTAGTAGGTTTGACCAATGTTCTTCTCATTCATCATTGACCTGACCATTTCCTGCACTGTTATGTTTTGTCTCTCAACTACTCCATTTTTTTGTGGAGTTCTTGGGATTGTGTATTCTCTCTTGATCCCATGCTTATCATAGAATTCCTTGAAGTCACTTGACATAAAATATCCTCCTCGGTCTGATCTTACTGCCTTTAACCTCTTGCCTCTTTGATTCTCAGTTAAAGCCTTAAATATTTTAAATTTCTCAAATGCTTTAGCTTTTTCCTTGAGAAAGGCAACCCATGTAAGTTTGGAGTAATCATCAATAATCAGCATGAAGTATTTTTCTTTCCCTGTGCCTTCCTGTCTAGATGGTCCACATAAATCCATATGAACTAGTTGGAGTGGTTTCTCTGTTGAAGTAAAGCTATTGGACTTAAACTGTGTTCTGTTTAGCTTTCCTACTTGGCAGGGTTTACACATTGAATCTTGGGGCTTTGATATTCTTGGAAGATCTTTTACTGCCTCGAGATTTCTGAGTTTGATTAAGTGGTCAAAGTTTAGATGTCCAAGTCTCCTATGCCATAACAAGATTTCATCATGTTTTCTTAGATGACATTCTTCTTTATTTTCTTTCAGCACATATACATTATTTTCTATCCTTATGCCTTTGGCCACCAGTTGTCCTGAGTTTACAGACTTTATCTTACAGTCCTTGGACATGAACACCACTTCACATCCTCTGTCACACATTTGACTTACACTGAGCAGATTATGTTTCAGCCCATCTACAACTAGAACATCTTGGGATTTTCCTTTTCCATTACTTAAACTCACCATCCCTTTACCCTTTATTTTACCTGGAGCATCATTTCCAAAGGTTACATTTCCTAATTTTCTTTCACTTAGAGATAGAAAATTACCTTTGTCTCCCATCATCTGTTTGGATCATCCACTTTCTATATACCAAGGGTTCATTTTTCTTTGAGCTGACAACACTAATCCACACTTGTCACTTTATTTCTTCTTCCAAAACTTGACATTTTCAGCAGGGGAATTCAAATCCGGTTCATAGTTCTTTAATCGACAGTCAACAGATTTATGTCCATAGTTATGACAGATGTATCATTCAATCTCATTGTTCAATAGGTCAAAATTATTGTTGCAACATTGTCTACTCATTTTCTGTTGATTATTTCTTGACCTCTTTAGTTGCATGTCCCTAGACTTAATTTGGCAATTTGCAATCTGTGAAGATTTGTTACTTGGCTGCATCATTCTTTGTTGTGGCAAGTATTTATTCCTTTGAAATCTTAATTGTTGATGTCTAAATCTTAAGGAACAATTTACATCTTTGTGAACAAAGTTAAAACAGTAGAAACAATAGCCATAGAAAAGTTCTTTGTACATGGAAAAAGGTTGTCTTCTTTGAGAAAATCGATTTCTTCCATGTTGACGATTTCTTTCAGTAGGGAACACATTATTTATTTTTTCTATAGATTCAGTCCTAGAACCTTGTCCTTTACTCGTCCTGGGCGACTAATTGTCTTCCTTTGTCTCTGCAGGTTTGTTGTTGTCATTGATTGTAGAAATGACAAACTTGATGGGTTCTTCGTTTCTTGGCTTACCACTACTTGATCCCTCTTCATAACCCAACCCAGTTTTCAACTTTGTATTCCTTTTCTGATTTAGAATGGAGGCTAATCCTTATGAGGCTTTGATACTTGATAGATTTTGATTATACAAGGCTTGAAACTTCTCCATCTCTTTCCTAGTTTTTACTACTTCTTGTTCTAGGGCTTCACATCTTGCCTTGTTCTAGGGCTTCACATCTTGCCTTCTTTTCTGATAACTGTCATTTCAGATTGTCTTCAATTTTATTTGCCTCTTCTAATTCCAATTTCAGTAGGACAAGGTCTTCATCAGGTTCTTTACTTTCTTTCTCGAACTATATCAACAATTGCCTTTGCTTTCTATTCTTAATTCTTAGTCTGTCAATCTCTTCCAGTGCACTGATCAGTTCTCCTTCCATGTCAACCACAACTTCTTCTTCATTAGCATCACTTCATGTGATTTTATTATCATAATCCTCTTTGGCCATAAGTATGAAGTCATTTAGTTTATCTTCAATACAGGAGTCATTGTCTTCATCATCTGAAGGATCATCACCATTGTTTACGCAGAGACTTTTCTTCTTAAGGTTATTCTCTTTAAAGAAATTTGTGTGTTTGTACTTCTCCTCATCATCACATTTCTAATCCTTTCCTTTGTGGGGACATTTATTTGCAAAATGACCTATCCTACCACATTTGAAACATTTGAAAGGCAATTTACCTTTGTATTTTCTTGATCCCTTCTTCAGTCTCTTCACAAATTTTACCTTAATTTCGTCGGGCTTAGAATCCTCATTCCTATCTGATTTAAATGATGCTTCTCTGAAGGTGGGTTTATCTTTAACTATTCTCATTTCATATGTAGTCAATGTTCCTAGAAGTTGATCAAACTCCAAGGTTTTTAGATCATTAAGTTCTTCTATAGCAGAGACATTCGGGTTGAACCTATCTGGGAGAGATCTCAAGATTTTCTGAACTAAAGAAGGTTCCTCAATTTTTTCACCAAGTGATTTCATTGCATTTACCATTTCTTCTACTCTCAGAAAGTATTTTCCATCAATGTCATCTTCTTTAATCTTCATATGTTCAAACTGTAATCTATAGGTTTGAAGCTTGGCGTCCTTTACCTTTTCATTACCTTCATGTCTTCTAATGAGTTTGTCCCACATTTCTTTGGCAGTTCCTAGGTGCATAACTTTTACGAATTCTGCTTCTGCAAGCCCACTCAAGATAGCATTCATAGCCTTAGTGTTGAAGCTAAATTCTAGCTTGTCATCCTTATTAGCTAGTACAATTGGCTTTACATAACTAGTATCTACCACATCCCAAACATATGCACCTAAAGCCATTATGTAGGTTCTCATTCTAACTTTCCAAAAGGCAAATTTTGTTCCATTGAATAGAGGGGCCTTATTGGTTGAATTTCCTTCATGAATTGACATGTTTAAGCTCTAGGATCTACCCTTAGATAAAAGGGGTCGACTCTGATACCAATTGTTGGATAAATGAGAGGCGGGGGTGAATCGGTTGTTACCGTGCTTAAATAATTATGTTTATTTTAAACTCTTTACAAAGTACTCATTGACAATCACAATAATGCGGGGAAATAAGCAATAGCACATTCAGCATCAGTCACACATATGAGATACACAGAGACAAATATTTCTTGAGGAAACCCATAGAGGGTAAAAACCTCTTCTTCTTTATATGATAAGTAATCTTTACATTCTCTACATTATCATACATATGAGCACCAACTCATAATGAGGCTGAAACCTCTGTTTTGCAAGATGTTACTTGTTGAGAGCACCAACTTTCTGGTTTCTCTGGCACCAAATAGAAGGAAGCACCAACTCCCTTTGTTTCTCTAGCACCAACAAGAAGGAAACACCAACTTCCTGATTTCTCTAGCACCAACTCCCCAATCATATAGGTACCAACCTATAAAACAGAGAACTACAGTTCTCCCTTGCTCCTCCCTACCACCCTGGTTTCTCTGGCTGCAACCAGATGGAAGCTACAACTCCCTGTGTTCAAGCACCCACTTGAACTTCTAAGGACATCAACCCTCCTTAGCACCTCCCTTCCAGCCTGCCATATAATTTTTTTGCTGATGAAACTTATCACAGTGATACAATATTTATCATTGGCTTACCAGAATTATCATTGTTCTGCTACACTGCGCTGCTATGTCTGCATCAATGTCTTCTGCACACTCCTCTACACTTTATGTTCTGCTCACATTATGCACTGTGTGACATATTCATTTAATCCACCATTCCTCTGCTATATATTTCAGCTGATGTACAGTCCTCCTTCTACACTCCTGAATCCCTCACAAAAAACAATAGCTCCATTTCTCCTCTTTTTTCTACATACTTAAAGTTTATGTGCTTATTGTGCATGTTGTCCCCCATGCTTTTGCATGCTCTGTCCATGTCGAGCACTCTGCCTAATCATCATAACAACTCTTCATCTTCTCTGCCAGTTGAACTCATGCGTCTATCATCACTGGGTGTTATCCCGGGATTCCTTCACCTCTCAAGCAGTCGAGACTCTTCGTATTCTCTCTTACAGTCGAGCTCAACCTCTCTTTTGTAGTTACAAGCTTCAACGCCCTTCCAGCTATCAATCACCTCAGTGACTAGTCTTCATCCCACTAGAAGATTCCTTGAGACTCTTCTGCTCCTCTGGCAATCACACAGAAGTCTCTTCCACTCCTCTAGCAGAAACCATCAATGGTTTCTAGCAGTTACAGTGTGAACCTTGAAATGGATCCTAGCTATGCTAGCTCCTTCCACTTCTGTGACCACCGGCGGTAACCATCGGCTACATAGATATTTCACCATTTTGGCATTTCGGCATTCGACAATTTGGCATTCATGTGATCAAGTATCTCAACACTCCGAGTCGCGATCGCCAAAATGGAGCTTGGTTGCACTAGCTCTTTCCTCCATCTTCCACAGATGTGACCACTGGTTGTGACCACAGCCTTATTCGAAGCTGCATTTCACAATTTTGCGTTTTGACATTTCGACATTTTGACACTTCTGTGGTGAAGTGTTTTGACACTTCAACTACCGGTATCTAGAACTCCGAAATGGAGTTAGATCAACGGTCCGGTATTTCATCGTTTCACATTTCGGTGATTCGGCATTTTGGCACTTCAGCACTCCTATGGTGAAGTGTTTCGACACTTTAACTCCCGGTATCCGGAACTCCAAAATGGAGTCATATCAATGGTCCGGTATTTCATCATTTCACATTTCGGCGATTCAGCATTTCGACACTCCTGTGGTGAAGTGTTTCGACACTTCAACTCCCGGTATCTGGGACTCCGAAATGGAGTTATTTCCCTGTCTGCGAAACTCTTTGTTGATGTTCCTATTTTGGTTTTTCGTACTTCGCAACTTCAGGATTCCTGTCGTGAGATTCCTTGACATCTCCAACTCCTGGTATCCGAACCTCTGGTATGGATTCTTTGATGTTTCACGATTTCGTATTTCCCAGCTTCGGGTTTCGCGACTTTAAGACTCTTGTGATGAAGAGTCTTGACTCTTGACTCCTCCATCTCCCAGTATCCAAAACTCTGGTAGATGGGCATGTTTCGAGATTTCAAGGTTTCGCATTTCGCGACTTCGGGACTCTTGTGTTGGAGAGTCTTGACTCTTGACTCCTCCATCTCTCGGTATCCAAAACTATGGTAGATGTGCCTGTTTCAAGATTTCAGGGTTTCGCATTTCGCGACTTTGGGACTCCTATGTTGGAGAGTCTTGACTCTTGACTCCTCCATCTCCCTGTATCTGAAACTCGGAAATGGAGTTTACTCTTCTGATATTTCCATGCCATTATCCCTGCGTTGTTGAGTTTCCTCGCATGCTTATTTTCCATCAAATGAATAAGCACACTCTTGCACTCTGCGTGCACCTCTGCACTTTATCTTCTGAACTTATGTTGTCCCTGTTTTTCCTTCACTGCATACTTTGATCTTGCCATCAATGACAAGCACGCCTTCCTGTAAACATGCCAACATAATACACTTCCTGTAAAACATGCCAACAATATCCCCCTTTGGCATTGATGGAAATAAATGCACTCGGACTCTTTTGTCCCCCTTTGACATCAATGTCAAAGAAAACACATTCCCCCTGAGTTATTGTAGTATGTTTAGGAGGTATAATATATTCAACCAACACAAAATCCCCCTGACGGGATGGACTCTCTTACTTGAGGCCTGTAGAATATTTGTATCCAAACCAGAGTCTTCTCCTTCTGATTCTTGGGCCCGTTCATCTTCATCTTCCGTTGTATCCTCTGTAGAATACTCAATATTGCTCACCTCTCTTACGGGGACTCCGTCATCAACCTTTTCTTGTCATAACTGGATGACTCCCCCTGTCACTGTTATCTCTCTGCTTGATCTAAAATTGAAGAAGACTTGAAAAACTTGAATAAATATTGCAAGTTAAATGTTATGTGTTTAAAGCAACCGGATCAATTTTGCAACACATAAATTTTAAGGATTACTTATGTAAATATACACATAGACAGCATAATAAATCATTGAACATCAGACATAAACACAACAACTTGATAAAGGAGTTCACCCCACTTCGGGCTACATCTCCTGGTCCAGCTTCCAATGGATCATTATTATTAAATTGCTCAAAGTGCTCAAAA
>ML791474.1:241977-257524 GCA_009831015.1 Picea engelmannii
GGGCTTAGCCCCGGCCCGACCCCCCTCCATTCAATACAAAACATAAGTTTAAATATATATGCGAATATACATATAACAAGGAACAAGTGCGGGTATGTTGGCTAGCGGAGTGTTTCAAAGGCTTTGGGTATTGGGGGAGGTCCAGGGGTCGAACCCTGTGGACTCCCCATATAAATTTTACATATATACAACCATATAAACCAATCGCATAGTGACACGTGGCGCCAATGGGTTGGGCCACGTGTCCGAACTTTATTCGCTGTAAATGACACGTGTCAACACTCCATTGGGCAACCACCACCCAATACAAATATTCCACATCATCAAACTGCCACATCACCATGATGGTACAGCCCTCCACGTGGCCGTACGGTCTGTACGGACAGGTACAGTCAGCATCCCAAATTTTTACCTGTTTGGCTTGGCGGACAGATCGCAATATCTCCTCCATACGGACTCCGTTTGCAAAAGTAAATATACCGCCAGAATCAGGAAGACGAGACGGACGCAATGGCACTGTTTTCATCGCATTGCGAGCACTTTGAAAATTGAGCAAAATTTGATCCCCTGATCACTGCTTCTGATTGTTTTCCTCCTTTGTTTCTAAAAGGTTACCTTTCCCTGACAAGGTCTTTCCTCTTGTTATCTCTACAGAATGTCATGTATATAATTTTGTACACTAGAATGTTGTTGTTGAAGATGTTGCTTCCTACTGAAACACTACTTAATTGTAGCTCGTACTTTTCAAACAACCCTTGGATCTCCCCGTTGATTCTCATTGATCTCTATTACTACAATTTAATTTTTCTTCCATGATGCATACAATCCAAGGCTTTTATGACCATATTCAATCACAAGAAAAAACCGCTACAACCACTCTCATACCTGCTTTTCTTTCTCACAAATGAAGGACCTGTATCAGGTTTCTTAGGAGTACTGATTTTTTCTTTGTTGTATCCAACACCAGATTTGTCATTTGGTGATCTCTGACTATCCAAGATCTTATCCAGGGTCATGGAACTATTCAAGAACTTGATTTGGGTGTTTGACTTCTCAACCTTCAAAACCTCTACTTCCAGCTTATGACATGATTCTTCTCCTACTTCATCCATGGGATAAATGCTAACTGAACATTCTTTTATTGTATCTGAATCTTCTTCTTTACTTGCACGGGAGGATTCAATATCAACATCATTAATTGTCCTTATGTCTTTATTCACCACTTGTCCTGAGTTTACATTTACCTTACATTCTTTGGATGTGAGCACCTCTTCACTGCCTCTGTCACACTTTTGACTTGTACTAAGCAAATTATGTTTCAGATCATCCACAAGCAGAGCGTATTGGGCATCTCCTTTGTCATTACTCAAACTCACCATCCCTCTATCCTTGATTTTACCTGGTTCATCATTTTCAAAGATCACATTTCCTATTTTTCTTTTACTTATGGATAGAAGCTTATCCTTGTATCCAGTCATGTGCTTGGAACATCCACTGTCTATATTCCCAGAGGCCTTTTGTTTTTGAATTGAAAGTGCTAGACCACATTTTTCACTATCTTTCATTTTCCATGTGTTGGCCTTTCTATCTAAGAACTTTATCCTTGGATCTGCTTTGTAATTCTTCAGATGGAAATTTGCATCTTTGTGGCCAAAGTTGTGACAATTATAGCATTCAATTTCATTGTTCAATAGGTCAAAGTTATTGTTGCAGCGTTGTCTACTCATTGACTATTTATTATTTCTTGACCTCCTCAGTTGCATGTCTCTAGACTTACTTTGGAAATTTGCAATCTGTGATGGTTTGTTACTTTGTTGTATCATTCTTTTTTGTGGCAGATATTTATTCCTTGTAAATCTTAATTGCTCATGTCTCTTAAGGAACAATTTACAGCTTTGTGACCAAAGTTAGAACACTAGAAACAATATCCATAGAAAAATTATTTGTACCTGGAAAATGGTTGTCTTCTTTAAGAAAATCGATTTCTTCCATGCTGATGATTTCCTTGAGAAAGGAGTGTATTATTTCCTTGTTCTATAGATTCAGTTATGGCACCTTTTTCTTTACTCCTTCTGGCTAGCTGATTGTCTTCCTTTGTTTCTGCAGGTTTGCTGTTGTCATTGGTTGTAGATTTGACAAACTTGATGGGTTCTTTGTTTCTCGGCTAACCATTACTTGATCCTTATTCATATCCCAATACAACTTTCAACTTAGGATTCCTTTGTTGATTTAGAATGAAAGTTAATTCTTCTGAGGCTTTAATACTTGGTAGAATTTGGTGATACAAGGCATGAAACTTCTCCAGCTCTTTCCTAGTGTTCACTACTTCTTCTTCCAGAGCTTTACATCTTTCCTTCTTTTCTGATAACTGTTGTTTCAGAATGTCCTCAATTTTATTTTCCTCTTCTAATTCCACTTTTAGTAGGGCAAAGTCTTCATCAGGCTGTTTACTGTCTTTCTCGAACTGTATCAACAATTGTTTTTTCTTTTTATTCTTAATTCTGAGTCTGTCAATCTCTTCCAGTGCACTGATCAGTTCTCCTTCCATATCAATCACAACTTCTTCATCATTCTCATCACTACCTGTGCTTTCATTATCATAATCCTCTTTGGCCATAAGCATGAAGTCATTTACCTTATCTTCACAGGAAGAGTCACTATTGGTGTCTTCTGAGGAGTCATCATTGTTTACACATAAAATTTTATTTTTATCAAATCTTCTGGATTTGTGATTCTCTTCACCTTTAGAGTTCTGATCATGTTTATTGTGTGGATATTTATTTGCAAAATGACCTATCTTACCACAGTTGAAACATTTGAAGGGCAACTTACTTTGGTACTTGCTTGATCCTTTCTTTAGTCTTCTCACAAATTTTGCTTCAATTTCATCAGGCTCAGAATCTTCATTCTTATCTGCTTTAAATTATGCTTCTCTAGAGGTGGGTTTATCTGTAACTATCCTCATTTCATATGCAGTAAACGTTCCTAGAAGTTGATCAAAAGTCAAAGTATTTGTATCATTAATTTCTTCTATAGCTGAGACCTTTGGGTTGAACCTATCTAGTAGAGATTTCAAAATTTTTTGAACTAAAGAGGGTTCCTCAATTTTTTCACCAAGTGATTTCATTGCATTTACTAGTTCTTCAAATCTCAGAAAATACTTCCCAATGGTTTCATCTTCTTTCATTTGTAGATTTTCAAACTGTACTCTGTAGGTTTGAAGCTTGGCATCTTTTACCTTCTCATTACCTTCATAACTGCTAATGATTTTGTCCCACATTTCTTTAGCAGTTTGAAGATGCATCACCTTTAGAAACTCGGCTTCTGCAAGTCCATTCAAGATAGCATTCATTCCCTTAGCATTAAAGCTAAATTATAACTTATCATCCTTGGAAGCTAGCACAACAGGATTTATGTATCCAGTCTCTACTACATCCCAAACATCATTACCTAAGGACATTAGGTATGTTCTCATTCTAACCTTCCAGAAGGCAAAATTCGTTCCATCAAACAGAGGAGGCCTAGTGACTGAAGTCCCTTCATGACTTTTCATGTTTAAGCTTACAGATCTACCTTTAAATAAAAGGCACCCGCTCTGATACCAATTGTTGGAAAACTGAGAGGGGGGTTGAATCAGTTGTTACTGTGCTTAAACAATAATGCTCATTTTAAACTCTTTGTAGAGTACTTAATGACATTCACAATAATACAGGGAAGTAAGCAATAGAACATTCAACATCATTCACACATATGAGATACACAGAGACAGATATTTTTTTAGGAAACCCATAAAGGGTAAAAACCTCTTCTTCTTTATATGATAAGTAATCTTTACATTCTGTACATTCTCATACGTATGAGCACCAACTCATAATGAGGCTACAACCTATGTTTTGCAAGATGCTACTTGTTGAGAGCACCAACTCTCTAGATTCTCTAGCACCAACTAGAAGGAAGCACCAACTCCCTGGTTTCTCTAGCACCAACTAGAAGGAAGCACCAACTCTTTGGTTTCTCTAGCACCAACTAGAAGGAAGCACCAACTCCCTGGTTTCTCTAGCACCAACTAGAAGGAAGCACCAACTCTATGGTTTCTCTAGCACCAACTAGAAGGAAGCACCAACTCCCTGGTTTCTCTAGCACTAACTAGATGGAAGCTACAACTCCCTATGTTCAAGCACCCACTTGAACCTCTGAGGACAACAATCCTCCCTAGCACCTCCCTACCACCCTGAAATATAAATCTTTTCTAATGAAACTTATTACAATGATATAATGTTTATCAATGTCTTACCAGTCTCATCATTGTTCTGCTACACTACCTTGCTCTATCTGCGTCACTGTCTTCCTACACACATCATTGCACTTTCTGTTCTTCTACATTTTATGCTCTGTGCACCATGTCCCTTCAATGCACAATTCCTCTTCTATGCATTTCCTCTTCTGTGCTCTGTCTCTTTCTTCACACATAAATCACTCTCAACAACAACCCCATCTCTTGTTTGTTCTCCTTTCTTATAGTCTCTGTGCACCTTGTGCATGCAATATGCGCAATCCTTCTGCATGCTCACACTATGCCAATGTTCTCCACATTGGGATCTTCATTGCCACTCCACCTTTCCACCGCTTCTCTCACTTGAGCATCAACACACTCTCTCTGTTCTGCATGTTCTCCTCACGTCGATTCCTCTTTCTGATCATCATAGCAATTCCTCAGCTTCTCTGGTGGTTATACCCATGCATTCACCATCACTGGGTGTTATGCTGAGATTCTTTAGCTTGTCTGGCAATTGAGACTCTTCTTCTTCTCTATCATAGTCGAGTTGATCCTCTCTGTTGCAGTTACAGGCTTCAACCATCTTCCATCTGTCAATCGCCTCTCTGAATAGTCTTCATTCCACTGGCAAATGCCTTGAGACTCTTCAGCTCCTCTAGCAATCACACTGAGGCCTCTTTGATTCCTCTGGAAGAAACCATCAGTCGTTTCTAGTAGTTACAGTGTGAAGTGAAATAGTATCCCTCCAATCATATTCAAATTCACCTACACCGTTGGATTGAATCCGTAGGGTCTTGCGTTTATTTTTCCATTTCTCATTTCGGCATTTCGACATTCCTGTGGTGAAGATTTCTTTACGCTCCATGTCGCAATCCCCGAAACTCCGAAATGGAGCTTGGTTGCACTAGCTCCTTCCTCCATCTTCCGCAGATGTGACCAATGGCTGTGACCATAGCCTACACCAAAAGGTGTTTTCGCATTTCGAAAATTCCTGTTGTGAGGCATCTCGACTCTCCATGTCCCAAACTCCGAAATGGAGCTTGTCTCTTCAATCTCTTCTCTATATCTCTTCAACGATGTGACCACCGGCAGTGACCAAGCGCTTATCCATAAATCGCTTTCGTGATTCTGCATTTCGACATTTCAGCACTTCAGCGTTCCTATGAAGAAGTGTTTCAACACCTTCAATCTCCTAGTATCTGAAACTCTGAAATGGAGTCAGATCAATGTATTTCGGCGTTTCTCATTTCCCTTCTTTGGGACTCCTGTGATGAAGAGTCTCAACACTTGACTCCTCCAAATCCTGGTATCCGAAACTCCGAAATGGAGTCAGATCAACGTATTTCGGCGTTTTTCATTTCACCGCTTCGGGACTCTTGTGATGAAGAGTATCGACGCTTGAATCCTCCAACTCCTAGTATCTAAAATTCCAAAATGGAGTCGAATCAATGGTGAACACTCTTGATGATTTAATGGTCCAAATCTCTTCATGATTTTTCATATCGTGATTTCAGCATTCTTGATGTGAGTGTTCTTGACACCTCCAACCCCTGGTCTACAAAACTCCGAAATGGAGTCTTTGTGGTGCTCTGAGCTTTCACCACGCAGTCGTCCCTGATCAATCCTTGATCCAACAGCTCATGTCACTTTTTCATTTCAAATTTCGCGATTTGGAAGGATAGAGCACTTCCTTCCTTTGACTTCTTAGTCAGCGAAATGTTGATTTGTGACCATGTGTCCTGCCCAAAGATGGACAGTCCTCCTTATTTCGGTATTTTGTAAGCCAACTTCACCTTGCACTTTAAAGAATGTGCAGGTTCTCTTGGATCCAACAAAGGTTGGACCCCACGCTTGTATCTAACGCCCGAGATCTTTCCTCCATCTGCATGCTCGTCCTATCTGAATTCAAATCTGACGATCATCAAGAATTCTGAATGGGATCCAATGATCACTATCGCTTCTTCGCCCGAGCTTACGCATCCTCCTTTCTTGGAAGAATTTCTAAGTGTCAAAGGCCTCGACCTTTGATCCGCCTAAGATCCTGAGTACACTATCTCTCTTGAGCTTTGGAAATGAGTTAACCTCGTCCCTGGTGCACACCTACACTAATCCTCCTAAGATTACTTTGTTCTTGTTTTGCCATCGATGCACACTCTGATCTTGCCATCAATGAAAACCACACTCTGCCTATCAGCATACTATCATTGTTTTTGTTCTTTCCTGTAGACATGCCATCATTGTTGTTGTACTTGCCATCAATGACAAGAATACACTACCTGTAAAACATGCCAACATAGTGCATCAAGGTTGGGGCACACCGATCCCAAGGGGAATTCTAGTTGACGAGTGCATGGGTTATTTTGGGTGATCGAGTCCATGAAGGGGGGTGATGATTCATTTGGGTGACCAATTCCATGAAAGGACACAATGATTCGTTTGGACACAAGGTTTTTTGAAGGTGCATGACACCCCCAAAGGTAATGACAATTTATGATAGTGACCTTTGGAGTCCTTATAAGAGAACAAGGGTGCACAAACAAGGGAGATAGATTTGAAGACAATGAGATAAAGAAGAGCTATGCGATTCTGAGGCAGGATTAGATGAAGAGAGGAGAGATCCCTCAAGGAGATAAGTCTCTCTACATGGGAGGACTTGTGCTTCCTTGAAGTGGATTCATTGCATAGAGTTTGGAGACCTCCTTTTGGGAAGTCTAGAAACAAAGTTATGTTGGATGCATATGTGAGGCAGAATCAAAATCGATGAAATCTACAGAAACAAAGAGACAAAAAGTCTACAGTCGAGGGAACGTCTGATGTGCACCATAGGAGGTTTTAGATACAGTTACAAAAACCAATATTGGTGTTAGGAATCTATGTATGAGTGTCTTTATGAGGTGAGGCTAGTTGTGTGACTCTGCCTAGTTGTAAATCAAGTAGGTAGTGCTCATATTGTAATTGTTTTGCAATAACAAAGACTTAGCTAGGTGTTAGGCATAGTTTATGCCACCCACACTATTTATGTGTATGTATTTTGTTTGTTATGTTGTTGATCTCTTGGATTCTCATGTTCATGGATGTATTCTTAAATATGGCTAAGTATTAAAGTTGTTAACAATTGTCAAAGTATACAAGAGTTGCACTAGAGTAGGAGTGTGACTCATCGATAGCATAAAATGGAGTATGGGTATGCTCTAGGTTAAGATGCATAGTCCTAATGAAGTATCCTTGGTGTTTCCAAGAAGCTAAGAGAGAAACTCCATGGTGATGCATGCCCTCAAGAGGTGCATGATCGCAAGATTCGACTAGGCACATTGTGGGGACATGACAGATCCTAGCTAATAATAGTGTTAATCATATGGGAATAATAATATTTTTTATTTATTGTTTCATAGAGGCACTTTATACAACCCAATATGAGGGAAATGTATGCTCAACATGGATTTGACACACGTTTATGATAAACATGGAGGAATTGTTTGAGGTAGGGGTAATATGTCCTAGTACAAGCCTTGGCATCCCCAATAGTCACAGTGTTAAATAAGGAAGGTAATTGGTGCACATGTGTTGATTTTAGGACTCTAAATAAGTTGAAAATCAAGGACAAATTTCCTATCCCATTTATTGATGATCTCCTTGACAAACTTCATGGAGAAATATTTTTCACTACGATTGATCTACGTTCAAGCTGCCACAAAATTAGGTTGAATGATATAGACATCCATAAGACATCCTTCATGATGCAGGAGCATCGCCATCAGCATTAAATAAGCCAGGTGGAGGACAACTCAACACCCATCATGCTAATTTGAAGTTGTTTTTGAATTCCAAGGAGGAGCACATCTTTCTATTTTGAAAAGATTGTAATTTAAAGTTGTTAAATATTTTGAGTCAAGAGCCATCACATAAGGCCGCCAAGGATTGTAATATTTTTAATTATGAGATAAGGTTGTAGAGATACTAAGTATCGACTCATATCTAAATGTAATCGCCATTCAATGTAATACTCCTTAGTAGATGAACGAATTAACTGTGATAGGATATTTCTAAGGTAGTCTAGAGGGAAATCTTGAGAAGCCCCTCGTTGTATAAATATATGTATTGTATGCCTAAATCAGGCTGCTGAAGGTCATTGTAGAGGCTGTTGAATATTGTAGTTGTTTCTGAATGTTATTGTTTTTGGTTTTGAGAGAGTTGTTGAAGCTTATGAGGAGTTGCGGATAATTGTATAAGTCCATGTACATATTTTACTAAATGAATACAAGCAGATAGGTTTGATTCCAATTGTATGGTGTTGTGTTCATCTAAGTTATTTGAGTACATGTGATGTTTCTTTATGTTCTCTGTGTTTTATTTATTTTATGTATCGTTTATGCATGAATATGTTTTTCATGGTTAAGGGTGGAAACCTTTGATGCTTCTGTAAGTTTCATTTTTTTCTCTTCTGAGATTCCTGGTGCAAGGAGTGCACAGTGCCCGCAAGGAGTGCATAGGCTAAGTCAGGATAGGCTCAGAGTCTCATAAGAGATAACGTGAATTTATAGTGGAAGTGCAAGGAGTGCACCATCATTTAGTTGAAGTGCAGAGAGTGCACAGTTGTTCAGAGGAGAGGAAAGATTTGAGAAGACCCTTGCAAGGGGTGCATCGAGCCAACACTTTCTTTAAATTTTGAAGAAGTTCATAGGAGACAAACGCAAGGAGTGAGTAAGGATATTTTCTTCAAAAATATCTAATTCTAAAAGTTTCTCAGAAATATCTATTCTGAAATTCTTTAGAAGTTTTAGGGATGCAAGGAGTGAGCCAGAGGACTATAAACCTCGGATGAACAAAGATCATAAGAGATAGCGAGTATAAAAGTTCCATAGGAGGGACTTAGAAAATTTATAAGTCCATAGATTTAAATTATCAGAGGAAGCGCACAGGGGGCGCAGAGACTCTATTTGTCTCATGTAGTCAAGCTCAGGAAGGATAACGGTTAGAATATTCAAGGAGGGGAACATTTGCTTATTTAAATGTTGAATGGTGGAGATCTGTTCTAGAGGATCCAGGGTCTTTTGTCACCCTCATATCTAGAGAAGTAGTGAGGGGTTTAACCCTGTAATTACTTAATACTTCGCATGCCTAGAGGAATCGTAGATCAAGTTTAAAAAGGAGTTATCAAGGATCAAGACCTACAGTCAAGATCCACTCGGGAGGCTGCAAGAGTGTGGACAACCATTGGATCAAGAGGAGTTGCACGTAGATTAATTGACGAAGTCCTTCAGACTTCATGTATTTGGAGGATTCATTGTGTGGTGAAGTTGGGACCCCTAAAGTCTCGAAGGCCGGAGTGATTCGTGGCCATTCAAAAAACGAGGATACGTGTAAACATATCGTTTACTCTAGCGGATTAGCACTTCAGAGGAATTTTGGAGTCGGGACCCTCAAATTCCCGAAGACCCGTAGGTCATGTGGGTTGTCCATGAGAAATGACATGTGTCATCATATCAGTAAATCGTGAGGATAGGCACTCTGGGAGAATAGTGGGAAGCAAAGGTTGATCTCTCCAGAGTCCCAAAGTCTGGAGTAGATCTGGACCGTTGATTTCAGGAAGGGTACGTGGCAGCAGATCCAGAGATCTGATGCTCCAGAGAAAACATATCATGGTGTTGTGGAGACTCATGGAGGCCCGAAATCCCAAAGTTAATCCCAACCGTTCGTTAAAGAGGATGCGTGGTGCAAGATCTCTTAGTTTGAGAACTTGACACTTTGGAGAAATCAAAGCATTGTGCAAACAAGGGGAAAATCATCGAAGTCCTAAAAGGCATCCTAGTCGTCGATCTAGGAGAGGACACATGGAGGCACGTGAACTTATTCAATGTTTCGACATCGAGAGATATAAAGGGTTGTGTTGTTTGACAACCAACGGAAATCGTTGAATCCCAAAGGGAATTGATCTGGATCATCCATTTGATCAAAGCTTGTGGACCATCGATCTAGATCTCAGTAAAAGAACTTTTCAGTGATCCGAGAAAGTTGTGGAAAAGAGTGTTGTGAAGAAATCGTCGAAGCCTAAAAACATAATCTGGGCCATCGATCTCGACACTCATTCTGGACCATCGATCTAGCCTCCTAGTGTTCAACAGTTTGTGAAATTTGTATTGGGAGATAAAGAGGGATAGAAAGGTCTTGAAGTCCCGAAATATTTGAAGGAAGAAGATTTGGCCCATGATTTTGGCCCTCGTTCTCTGGGGAGGATTTGTAAGCACTCGGGGACTCCCGAAAAGGAAAAATTACACTTAGGAAGAAGGTTTAAGGACCTGTGCATTAAGATTTTGGGCTCAAAGGGAGCCTGTGGGGTAATTTCATCTCCCGACTAGAATTATCCTAGACCAGGACGTTACGCGGACCCTGTGAGAGGGTGGGGTCTACATCACTTCCAAACACATGAAGGCCATTATGAGTTTCTATTGATTCCTTTTGGTCTTTGTAATGCTCCATCCACTTTCTAGAGCCTCATAAGAAATATTTTCAAACACTTTCCACACAATTTTGTGCTAGTATTCTTGGATGATATCTTGATCTACAATAAAGCATGGGAACTCCACATACAACATGTTGATAATTTCTTGCAACTCTTAAGGGACAACCAATTATTCTTGAATAATTCCAAATGTGATTTAGGGGTCCCCGAGGTTTAATATTTGGGTCACATTGTAAGTAAGGATGGAGTATGAGTCGATCCCAAGGAAGTGGTGTCCATGAAATATTGGACTTGTTCCAAAAAATTAAAGAGCTTGCAGGGATTCTTTGGACTTACTGGCTACTACAAGAAATTTAAAAAAAATATTGAAAAAATTCAGCTCCCCTAAGTTCACTCCTTAAAAATAATGTTTTTTTCTAGAGCGAGGTAGAAAAACATTCCTTCATGGGTTTAAAGGATGTTGTGTGCACTACTCGAGTATTAGTAGTTCCTAATTTTACTAAATTTTTTCTTGGAATGTGATGCCTCAAAAAAAGGCCTTGGAGTAGTCTTAATGAAAGAAGGATGCCCCTTGCCACATTCAATAATAAATAGTTGTGTGACTGCAATTCGGGAAAGTTCAAATATGAGAAGAAAATGATGGCTATACTTCATGTAGTGGAAACCTAGTGCCCATATCTCATAGGGAAACATTTCTACATCACCATCATGGTTTGAGGTACTTCCTTGAACAATGATTGTATTCACAAGAGAAATATAAGTGGGTAACCAAGATGTTGGGGTATGATTACGAGATCATATATAAGAAGAGTAAATAAAATTTTGTTGTTGATGCTTTATATAGAGAACTTAAGGATGAGGGATCACTCCTTTCCTTATCCTTACTAAGCCCAAGATGGCTCGAGGAGGCCCGTAGGGAATGGATGGAAAATAGTACCTTAAGGAAATTCATCCAATGGATTCAAGAATATGCAAACCCACCTAAATATTATACATCACAAAAATATAAATTATGGTATAAAGTCACATCATTTTGGAAACATATTTCGCCTTAAAACAATAATTCTTAGAGTAGCTACATTCATCACCAATAGCAGGTCATCTTTCATAAAACATATGGAAGAACCAAGCACTTATTGTTCTAGGAAGGAATGGAAATATATATCTAGGATTCCATAGCATCCTATGACATTTTTAAAAGAAATAAGAGAGAGGTTGTGAATATGCCAAGGGCATTGGAACCAATACCAATCCAAACAAATATAAAAACTAACATCTTACCCGATTTTATCGTGGGACTCTGAAAAGTGGGTAACCAATCAATCATCATGGTGGTTGTTGACTAAATCTCAAAATTTTCTCATTTGTGTGCCCTAGATCATCCCTTCACTCTTTCCTCAGTTGCTTATGTCTTCATGGTATACCTACTTCCATTGTATTAGATCAGAATCCCACATTCAATATAAAATTTTTGTAGGAGCTATTTAAAATTCAAGGTACTTAGTTGGATATGAGCATTGCATATCATACCCAAGTTTATGGCCAAGTGAAAATGGTCAACAAGTTATTCTAAACCTATTTTAGATGATTTTGTTCTAAAAATATGCACCAATAGGAACAATGGCTTCCTCTATTTGAATGGTGGTACAATATTACTTATCATGGATATGCCAAAATGACACCTTATGAATCTATTTATGCCCCCGAACCCCTATTAGTCGCATCCTATGTACCAAGTACCTCCAAGGTTCAAGTAGTAGATATAAGTATTCACACCAAATAAGTCATCATCCATACCCTCAAGCAGAACTTGGTTATGGTGAAAAATTAAATGAAACAACAAGATGATCAACAAAGATCTTAATGTTATTTTTCCTAATGGGATAAAGAGTTTATTCACCTGTGGCCTTATAAAAAGGCATCACTCAAACAAAACATTCCCGAGAATATAGCTGCCAATTTTTATGGTCCCTATTAGATTATTCTATGCATTGGACAAGTGTCATACAACCTAGCTCTCCCAACCCACTCCAAAATTCATCTAGTCTTTCATGTGGCATGTTTAAAGAAGGTTGTCGGATAAAATTGAAAAGTTCAAACCAACCTACTAGAATTTGATGAAGAAGGTTCCATTTAGCTCCATCCAGAAGTAGTATTGGATACTATAGAGTGTCAATTTTGATAGAACATAATCAGGTGAGTACTGATCCAATGTAAATATATACAATCAGAAGATGCCACATGGGAATCGACAATGATTCTATAACAATTTGCTCACCTTCAACCTTAAGGACAATGTTACTTTTGAAAGGGGAGGGAATGTTAGGGTCCTACCCTAACCCTAGTCACTCATTGTCAAAAGGTTCATCTTTATTAAAAAGGCCCAAATTAGTTAGTAGGCCCTAATTATAAGTGGGCTCATAAGTAGTTAATATTATCTATTGATAGCTATATATTGAGAATAAGGTTACACAATGTTTTTTCAATAATTATTATTGTATTTAGAGATTTTCTCTAGGAGGTTTCCCCCTTGAAGAGGCAAGTGAACATATCTATTTATTTTTATTATTGAGAGAGGTTTCATAGATTTTATCTATTTTCTCTTGTGCTATTTGGTTTTACACTACATTTTATGTGATTTCTTTGAAGTTTGGGAGTTAAGTTACATAATATAGGTTGTGAGTTGGGTCAATACTATGATTTCGCACCAAGCTTGGTTGACCTAGGTGGAGAGAGGTCTAGGGGAAGATAATGTAGGTGAATGGAAAATATACACGTAATTTTTAAAAATATAGTAATGTCGGAACCAAAGAGGAGGATGATCAGTTGGTATAGTCTCCAAAACCATCATGGTTATACTTACCAAAATTAGATATATACCCCTTACTGAAGAGGGAAGGGAGGATCAACATACATGGCGGTGGAAATTCTAATGGAAGCTAAAGATACCATCAAATAAATAAAAAATTACGTGGTTGATTTGGAACAATAGGGAACCTACCTAGGATTCACGACAAAAAATGAATTTTGTTGGACCTAGTTGGTGTGGTCTATGCCAAAAATTAGAAGAAACTGATGCACATATAATCATGATCTGTGTTTTCACAAGTTTGGAAAGAAGTGGAAAGAATGATAGGGTGTCAAAGTATCTGGGTAGGAGATAACATTGAAGAGGCCTTCGGGATTTGGTATCACAACAAGGATAGAAAAATTTTAGAGCTCTTCATTTAAATATTGCTTGGGGAGTCTAGTTGGCTAGGAATATGAATTTTTTTTAAAACAAAGATACATTACCTTCATAATGTGTTTTGCAGACACTAAAAATTCTAAATGCATACCCAAAATTTGAGGATAATCAAATTATACACATCTTCAAGGAAGAATCCAAATTAACTAGAACATTCCCTGGGCTTACTTTGATGGACCCTAACAAGAGACCCCACCAAAGGGGAGTGGGAGGAATATTTTTTATATATTCAATACATAAGATTTCAATGTAATCTATAATTAGTTAGGAAAAAAACAATTATTTTGAGATTATGGCTCTAAAACTAGTTTTGAGGCTGGCTCATGAAGTTGGAGTCTCACATATTCATATTTATGGGGATTTCCTTCTAGTAATTCAATGGATGAAAAAGGAAACATTATTGAGGAATTTTATATTACAACCTCTATATAATGACGTACAATCACTTATGTCAGGTTTCTCATACACACCATTTTAAAACATAGACATGGACATGAACATGGTAACATATGGTCTTTCAAAAGATGGAACAAGGCTAGATAAATAAACCTGGTTGATCATAGAATACAAGGATTGTACTACTTCTGAATATGCTCAAACGTAGCAAACCAACATGGAAAAAACAATTCTATATGTATTTTATTAATCAATCAAGCACATATTTATATAAGAAGTTTTCCTCACCAACGTAACAAACTCATGAGGAAATATCTCAACCACACACACATAAATAAGATTTGATAGTTGGAGAAGATCTCTCACAACTAACTATATCTAACAAATCCAAACCAATTTCTAATGTGGTAATTAATTATAACACCCTCCCTTAATGCTTACATCACTAAGAACAATAATAAACACATTTTACAAAAAATATTTTTTTCTGGTCTGGTCTTCATTAGTGCCTCTATCCACTTCTGAACTCTCATAGAATACATTCTTTCTCTCCCATTCATTGGAGATACCAATTCATCCATTGAAGATACAATTGCTTCTGACCATCAACGATGTATTTGTAATGACCGAATTGATAACCATTCTATTGACATACTTTCATCTGTTGAAATACATGGCTTGTTGTTGTATTCACTGGTTATCTAGGAAAGAAATCTATTATATATTACTTCCACCTGTCTAAGTACATGGTCTGTCGTTGTACTCTCCATTTTTCTAGGAAAGTAGTATATATACAAAATGTACCCAGAAATCAATCTTATAAAGTGACATTTTTCATTCACACAATGATCACAAACTATACACATAACCAATAGCTCCTGTTCTTGGGTCACCACATCCTCCAAGAACCACAAGCCCTAACAAACTATAAACACAACTAAACTAGTGACCGTGTTCTTGTAGCAAGGAGGGGATTATGCACACATCGGTTTAAGTTAGATTACCCCGTTCTCTGAGCGGTTCTGCATTAAAGAACTTACAAGAACATAAGCTCCTCAAAGATTTCACACTCTACACACCAAAGAAAATTCCAAATTCCACACACACACACACACACACACACACACACACACACACACACATATATGAAGGATGAGAAACTTGACAG
>ML791474.1:308476-336906 GCA_009831015.1 Picea engelmannii
TTCCCTCATTCTCTCAGGTTTCTAACTTGATATACAATCACATATGCAGCATATAGAAGATAAGCATAAAAGGAAGCAAGCATGCAACAACAGAATACTAACAACACAAAGAGACTAAACACATCCATGGAATTGAATAAAAGTTTTCCTATTAATTCAATGTCTGTACATGGGGTTTCTTCACAAGCTCTCTTCTCTACTCTTCTTTCTCTTCTAATGCTGAATGATAATCAATTACACAAGGAGGGTGCCTATATTCGTTTTCCCTCATGGAAAGATGAAACTGTCTAATCTACAGCTAACCCTATCTACCAGCATTTAAAACTGTTAAATGCCTGCTTATCTATATTACATTACAAGTGCGCTCATCTTTGAATGCCTTTAGTAAAACGGCGGCGCAACAATACCAAGGTAAAATTCAAAATAAAAAAAAAGGTTGCTGGCTTGTCCAGCTGTCATCTTGTTTCTCCTCGCGCGGGTTCATATGATGAATTGCGGATGCTCCTGCATCACTTGTCATCTCTAGTAGACCCATCATTACTCTCTTCTTCGTTTACCTTTTGTTGTTATGTTCTTTGCTTAGAGAAGGAGCTTTTAGGTGGATGGAAATTGGAAGAAGACTGGACATTATCACCGCTTATCCCCCTTTGTATTGGTTTTCCCTAGCTTCTTGTGTTTGAACTTATTTCTGTCAAAAATCCATCGTTGCATGCATTATTTTTCTTTTTTGATAGATTCTCAATGGTTTCTTCATCAAATCTTGTAAAAATGTTGTTGTACCTTATCAATGCTAAATGTCGTTAGAACATAACCTTAGGATTAAAACCCCCAAGGGGATGTGCTTATTTTATATTAAACAGATTAAGTGTCTCTAAGACTTGTTTAAGATGTGCTAGATTCCTAACCACTGTGTCCCCAACTCGAAGAGGCAATGTAATGAATTGATTTTTCTCTTTTTGTCAAATAGAATATACGAGGCTTTATACTGGTGACAAAATTCCGCAACAAAATATCTATCATAAACAAATGTAGGGAGAAGAAGCAGATTTTCTTGACAACCATACAATTAGAGATGTAAGTGTGATTTTTATATTGAAGGAAAATTCCCTTTCCCTTAAGAAAATATCCAACTTCTCGCATTATTCTCTTGGGCCCTGGCCCAACCAATATGTGTCTGAACTCTATAAAAAACATATCTTAAACAATACAAAAATTGAATGGTCATTTATGTTTTCATAACATCATGTGCTAGAACTGAACTGGTTCATTGTATATATTAACAGTCACCTTGACAGGGAGAATATCAAAGAAATTGCAAAAGACAATTACAGATACCAAATATGGTACCATGAAAAATATTTGAGTGCTAAAGTAGTTACTTAACTGAAAACAAAGATCACTTGATGTGATTTATTCCTAATCAAACATGACATCCTCACGAAACAAAAAGTTCAATGCATATATAGCTAACCTAGGAATGTGTGAAGTTGACTCACGACCAGTGACACGGGCGAGCAACCATGAAAAGCACCAGTATGGTTCATGTAGCAAGGTTATAACGATTATTGAAAGGTTGGTGGGCATGTTTGTAGAAGGTATAAAAACGTCTCTCAATTCTTGGAGCCACCTACCTGAGAAGCCAACAAGACATATTCAATGAAAAGATGAAGAGTTTTATTTGCATATGGAAGATAGAGCATTTTATTGAAAATCTTCATAGTAAGGACCACTGTATTCTTTTTTTTTGTTACTTTAATCATCCTTGTCCTTGAGTTGAACCTCTGAGAACACTAGGATACAAGTTCTTTGAAGTCAAAGACTTCAGGAACACAATGAGCATTGACGAGGACTGTGGTCCGAATTTTGTCGTTTTTATTTTATTTTAGTGACTTGTTCAAGAACCACTAGTATGAGGCAGACCAACGGAAATTATTGTCTTCCCCGGCTAGTGAATTGACAGTATCACTATAAAAGGTATCTTTCCTTCCTCTATTTTCCATAGTGCTACTTTTAAAAAAAAAATTGGTATAGGTGAACCTTGCGAATAGTGAAGCTAACTACAAGGCGCATATTCACCAGAAAGTCCTTTCCACACATATGAACTATGTTTGAAACATGCATAATCATTAATAGGAACCATTATCTAGGTCATAGAAAAGTGGGACATTTACTTCGCATGAGTCCTATTACCTAATTTCTATTCTTTCTTGGTAAATCGAAGCGAATCATGTTGTTGTAAATGCTTTAGTTATAATGCAAATTATGTGGCTTGCTAGAATCTATGTTGTAAAACTATTGTGTTTACAGAGGGCGGGAACTGTGACATGTATGGATGCGTTTATTTTACTAAAACATTGTTTCCATACATATGTTGCTTACAAAATATAGTGAGACATAAATAGATACAAATAATGATCTAGGTGGATATCGGTGGCCACCCACCTATTCCATTGGCTCAAAATACAATTTTCCACCTTGGAATTTTTTCTACTATTTTTTGGGTCCCAAACTTCTGTGGCCGTTTTGAGGCCCTAAATGATGTTTTTTGGACATTTGGGGGCCCAAGTGATATTCAAAGGCTCAATAGTGGGCTCGATCGAAATTTTTTCCTCTCTCCTAGAACTTTCCAATGAGCTATCGTGCATTCCAAACGAAGATCGTATGCAAAAGTTACGCCCTCAGGAAGTTGGCGTATCAACTACCTCCATCGGGGCCCACAAACCTTTTGGCATTTCATCTTTCGGGGTTAGGGTTTTGGATTTTATTTATATTAAAAATGCCTTTGGAGCCTCATTTTAAACATCATCTTCTTGCGAATGGGAATATCCATCACATCTCTTCTCAGAGATAATATGCCACCATTCTAGCGAGTCATTCACTCTGTAATTTTACAGTTTTTGTAAATTTCTCTCATTAATAAAAAATAGTGCATTATTGTATATTTGTGTTTATTACAATCTATCTATATATTTCATTCTTGTATCTCCGCTTCATTTCGTTCTCAAAATAATCTGGATCAACTAAGTAGCTCATAGAAAAGTGTGACATTTACTTCACACAAGTGGTAAATAACTTCCATTTTTTTCAAATGGTGGCAAATAAGGGTGTCATAAATGACTCAATTATCATTCAAATTATGTGTCTTGTTAGAATATTGGTGCATAACTATTGGAAATGCCAAATTGTAGAAGTGGCAACTGTGCGAGCATCAACCATGAATTATGTGCACAAGAGTTAAAAATAAAAGTAGTGAAGTCCTTACTTCGCGGGTGATATGCATGTGAAGAGTGTGAACATGTGAAATATATAGGTGAACGACGATCAGGGATATCGCGATGGAAAAATAATTCACACAATGTGAAAAGTGGGTAAGTAAAAAGGATTTTCACTAATAAATTTTCGAAGAATAGTGCATTGGAGGAATAATTTTATACAAGAATTGCATTGGGGCTATTGGATGGAAAGAGCCAGTACATGTCCCACTAGCACAAAAGTTTCCTTCTTCTAATCACAAGACTTCTACAAATGTTAGATAAAATTCTTACCACTGTGCATAGGTAATGAATAGTCTTTGCAAAAATATAATTCATCTAATAAGGTAGAATAACATTATTGTTTATACAAAGAATACAATGATACGAATAAAGTAAAAACAAGTAATAAAATTAAGCATAAAACTTTGTAAAAATAAGAAAAAAAAGGTAAAGTCTTCAGTGTGGAGTAAAACTTAGTAAATAAGTTATCGTTGTGATGAATGCATAGATACTGTGGTAGTGGAGATACCAAGGTGCAATTTCTTTAAGAAAAATTGCATCTGGCGCATTTACTAAAATTTCATTTCCACACCTAAGTTACTTACATAATACGACAACCCACAAATAGAAACCATTAAGCAGGCCATAGAAAAGAGCCATATTCACTTCACACAAGTGGTAAATAACTTCCATTTTTTTTGCAGATCGAAGCGAATCAAGGTGTCATAAATGACTTGGTTATGGTGCAAATTACATGGCTTGTTAGAATTGTTGGCACAAAACCATTGGAAATGCCAAATTACATAAGTGGTAATTGCACGAGCATCAACGATGAATTGTTCACACATGGGTTGAAAATAAAAGTAGTAAGGTATTGGTTGTGTCGGGGATATACATGTGTGGAATCCACACAATGTGAAAAGTGGGTAAGTAAAAAGGATTTTGAGTGGGGATTTCACAGAGGATGGTTCACACATGCATGGTGCCCGTACAACCAATGCTTCATCTATTTTCAACACTTGTGTGGAGAATTCATATAAGTCACCACACCATCCTGCCACACTTTTAATACTTCAAAGAATTACCAAACCATGTTCTATTTGCAACCTATCCAAGAAAGAAAAACTTGCATGTTAATTGATTTCCTGCATATGTAAATCTAGGATTGATAACAATGTGGATCATGAAAAGTTATTGTTGGATTACTGAGAGCGGGGGTGAATCAGTAATAAGAAATAATATTCCTTTTAACCACATTTTATATATTCTTTAACATCACCAATAGAATTTTATCAACAATGTCTCATATATCATAAGCATAAAGCATGTAATCATGAGCACCACATCAACATAACATCACATCACATAAAGAGCACATTACACCAATATTTATGTGGAAACCAAAATGGGAGAAAACCACGAAATTATTTTCTTATATATATTCGGAATAAAACATTCATTGGAAGAACCAACTTCCGATTCTCCAGCTACAACTGGAAGGAGGCTCCAACCCCCTATTCGCAGGCTCCAAACTGAAGGAAACTAAAAATCCATGATATTCTGTCTCCAACCAAAAGGAGGCTACAACCCCCTGTGTTCTCCAGCTACAACCGGAAGGTGGCTACAACCACCTTTCCTTGCCCCGTCCAACTTCCCTGAAATATAAGTGCCAAATGACCTGTCACTGTCACAGAATCAAATAACCTGTAGTTGTCACTATCATAGCCTGTTCTTGTCACTGAATGCCTATCTTAACCTGTACCATTCTTCTTTCAAAACTTTTCAATAGATCCGCGACCTGCCTATATTGAAACACGTGGATATCCGCAACTTCCTTCACTCCAACTCACAAACTACCACAAAGCTCTCCCAAATTCTTTGTCACTACTTCTATCACAACTCTTTTACTTTCACTGTCTTTGTCACAACTCTATCATTGTCTCATCAACCTGTATCTGATCATCAAAACATGTGCCATACCATACATCAATTGTATACCAACATACATACTATCTCATGCATCAATAATGAATCAAAAGATACATCAACAATGAATAGTGAATCATGAACTAGAGCATCATCCATGTATAACCTATTCCATTTACCATATCATCAACCATATGCATATATGTACCATGTCATCAATGAAGCATCTCTAACAATCTATGCATGTACCTCATACATACATCACCATACAACATAGATATCCCTCAACCAAGTACAAGTATCTTAAATATGTGAACTATAAGAACGATATCAGTACTGTACCATATATAAGAGTGCTACTCACTCAACCAACTATCCAATGTATACCATATCCAATCATACCAAGTATCCTTCAAGCATGTACCATACCATAACAAGAATTAACCATAAAAACATGTATAAAACCATACCAATACCTATGAAGTTGACCTGAATTGTAATATGTTGACCTGTAGACTTCCTTTAGACCTTTAGGAACAGTGTACCAACATCTACTCAAAACTTCATGATATTTTCATAGATACGCGACCTTCTCTTCCGTTACATAAAAAATTTCCGCACTCCATGCATCTTTCTTTGATGGCCTTTTGTTTCCCTCCGTAGAATTAAATTCTCCTTTTTGTTCACTCCAGACTTAAAAATACACATTTTTTTCTATATACGCGACCTAAATTTATAAAACTCACGTATATGCAGGTTTCTCCATTACATCCCGCATACATCAGGTTTGGTGCTCAAAAATTTTAAAAAAAATGTTGGTTTTCCATGCCATGTCACGTGATCCATGATCCTTGACCTTCCATATACTAGAAACACTCCAAATCGACCCTTCAATTCCATTTGGAGGATATAAATTGAGCCTTATCCAAGCCTTGAAGGGACATATCACATTGAGAGCAAAGACACTATGGAGAAATTTCACCTCATAATTGAGACTGCATCCCTTTGTCATTGAAGTTTGAACTTCTTGTATTTAGCCCCCAAGCTCATCCTATATTGAGATGGAGAAATTCATCGAATCCTACTTGTGAGCTTTCCTTTGTGGAGGATTGAAATGGTGGAGGCCCAACTGGAGGGAATTAGTTTCTCGGCTCTGATATGTTTCGTTACAAAAGTTTTTCACCTATGTACTTGTGTTGATTACATTAATAGAAATACTTTTTTCTCATCCAATTGATATCTTGCAAATATTTGTATTACTTTCCATGGGCGTATTTTTCATGTATGTTAATGGATTATGCTAATTTATAGGCTAACATTTTATATCATTACCACATACTTGTGTGTCTTGGTTGTTGAGGACAAGTTGCAGGTATAAAGATTTGGGTTGTTTTCTCAATAATGGTCTTCTGTGGATGTTTGGACGAGGTAGGATTCTAGCCTTCTCTTGTTATCATTTTCATTTATATAGCTTACTTGAGATTAGAGTTGATTTGTGGGTTTCATTCCATCTATTGTGGTTTTCCCCTAGCCATAGAGAGATTTTCCTTGTAACAGAATTGTCAACTCCGCTGAGGAGATATCCTTTTTTGGGTATTGGGTGTTTTTTCTCCTTGATTTTCTCTTTGTTTACCTGTGTTTTTGTGTCGCATGTTGCTTGACAGCATGTATATTTCCTTGTATCTGAGTTTCTTGGCCTAACCCTTTCCCAGGCAATGTCTTCTTTGACATACGTTGGTTTTCCCTTGACAACCTATTGTGGGTGGGAAATCCCCCTATGGACTAGCATTAAGGGTTCTGTAATGCATGCAGAAATGACCTAAAGTCTCCTACTCCTTACCATCATCCCAATCATAAACCCCATTATTCATATGTAAATACAAGGATAAAAGGATCAAGTTAATATACCTTGACTTCCACGTTTGATGTAGATCCTTTCACGTTCGGTTGCTCCTTGACTGCAAGTTTCCTCCCAAAGCTGACCTGCATTCACAAACATACAAACAAAGAACTCCAAGCATGCATTTGATCTATGAACTAATGGGTTAGAGATTATATCAAAATATAATCAATATTAAACATTAAAAACCTCATATGGCGGGACAGGAAAAGTACTTCTTTTATTAATCTCACATGAATACCTTACAATAGTGAGATCGACCACTGCTCCTCGAATCTGGTCCTGGGCTCCTCTTCAATTGTTCTCCAACTGCTTTCATATATGCTTCTCTTCACACAATGGTTGCAAAAGGTTGGGGCAAGGGGAATGCGAAATCGAGTAGAGTTTCTTTACTATTATTTTTCTCTTTTCAAATGGGACCCCTACCCCTTCTTTTATAGGCTATAAAGGGCTAGGTATTTGGTCGAGTGACCGACTATGGGCAATCAAATGATTTAGGTAACTTACCTGAAACTGTGTTATCCATCTGCAACTTTCCATTTTTCATGCTTTTGTAGGTATACGCGCGCTGTAGTGGGTCAACTAGCGTACACACGCGTGCAGTAGTGGAGCAGGGCACATATTAGGGTGTTTTTAAGAAGTTGTTCAGTAGTGGCTTGGTAAAAGATGTAAAATGAGATGGTCTGGTGCCAGTTAAGCATATTTGGTGCAAATTAGGGTTATAACACAACCACGTACATAAACGAGTTGTCCTTCTTTAAGGCACGTACATATGATTATGTTCCCTGAATAGTCACGTACACTATCTCTTGAGTCTTTTTCACTGAGTTTGGTGTTTTGTTGGTTGTTGAGACTTATTGGGTCCCTATTCTGATTGTTAAGTGCTTAGAGAGTGATAGGAAGCTTCTTTATTTGTGAATCTTTTGGGAGAACTTTGTTCTTGTCATTTTTCTCATTTGTTGTCCTTACATACTGGTCTGGGTAGTTCCTTCCTGGTATCCTTCTTGGCTTGTCTCCTTTTTCTTCCAGTAGGGTCTTCTTGTGAGGTTGTTATTCAGTCCTTGCATTTTCTTTTCATTATATAGAAATACAAAAATATTTTCTTTCTTGCATTTTACTTGTAACATTTTCACTTTCAGCTACTTTGCATTAATTTTGGCATATTATGAAAGATTGCACTTCATTGAAATTATAGAGATTTCATCTTTGAAACAACATTTAGAAGCATACCATCTCATTGAAAATCAAGACTAATACTTACCATTGTTTTTACATTTGCTTCTTTTTATATATGTTGAGTCGTAATACCATCAACTTCACGATCCCACCTCTTGAGTAAGAAGAAGCCATCAAAATTAATGCTGAATAATTAAAATTGGTTAGAAATGATTTTATTTTTTAGGGTATACAAACAAGTGTAGGACCTAGAGCTTTGGAATAGGATT
Organism: Picea engelmannii; assembly: GCA_009831015.1. NCBI lineage: Eukaryota > Viridiplantae > Streptophyta > Pinopsida > Pinales > Pinaceae > Picea > Picea engelmannii. The sequence continues at coordinate 317,002 of ML791474.1, forward strand.
TTGTGAGTAACTTCTCCAAGGCTATAAAACTTAACGTATGTGTCTGACTAGGGAGTGGTGAAACCCATTATATAATTGGTGTCCTCAGGAGGCTCCGCTCACACTAGAGTTAAGCACGAGGTTTCACGAAGTTGGTTGCAGATATTTCCATCTAATACCTTTCTAACATCAGATATATTTATGGGGTTTTATTCATATCTAGGGGTCTCACAGCTAGTGCCCTTACCTCCTTGATAGGCAGTGCTTTCAATATTTCAGGATTTGTTACCCTGCCCATACGATGGACCAAAATTGCGACTACTTGTATGAACATTGGTTATATCATGGTGACTCTAGTTTCTCTACCTAGGTAGTTGCATAGGTTGCTTGCAGGGGTTATACTGTTGGTACCCTAAGTCAGATAGGGATCAGACAACACATAAAATTTATGGATGATTTCCTCTCTGGGGGGATCTGACCAACTTTGTTGTGAAGCATAAGAGGGTCCTTATCATTGATTATGACACCTCCACTCTATTGTTGCAGAGTATTAGGCCCCTCCTGAGTGAGGCATACCTACATTAGTTTGGGAGGTCCCTTTAAGCCATCATATCCTCTTTGTGTGCATTTTCCTTTAGCTTTATTTAGGAGTGTTCTCTTTGATTGTTAGTCAACCTTAGGATTTTGTATTGTATCTCGGGTTCTAAGTCATCATGAAGAAATACCAGTCTTGTTTTTCTCTTCGTATTTTGAATATACCACCATGTCTTGATGCTTTACCGAAGCCACCTCCTAAAAGGTGTAGAGTTAATAAGTGTGGTACATATATCTCCACCTCCCAGTCTCATGATCCTCCTACCATGAGTATTGAGTCAGACATGAATGTCTCGGGAATCCCTTTGACTCCTATGCCCTCTATGATTAGCGGGATCCCCTTGACTCCCTTATCACAATATTTTGGATTCTGGAGGCTCCCTCATCTAATGATACCCAACCCATGGTGTCTACTCATCCTATGGGAATGAATCCTTTTGTATTCTTGTATGGTATGATGAATCATAGTACCCATTCAATACCTTCAGCCATTAATCCTTTCTCTTATGGTATGCCATATATGAATTCACACTTGTCATCCTCCATTTCATCGTCTCATGTGAATCCTAGTTTTGGGTCTGGGGGCATGACACCTCCTTAGACGCCTTTTTCATTTGATGGGAGCCATATCCCTCAACCAAATCCTATGGTAGTAGGTTTTAATCCTCCTTCCTATGGACCCAATCCTAGCCTCACTTTTCCAGGATGGAGTGCTCAAATGGGAGGTCCTTCTACTTCTTATATTCCGTTTGTTATTCTTTCTTCCACAACGTCGATTCCTACGAACCCTTTTGTCATGGTGAACCTCGCCCTTTCCTCTGGTGTTTCATCTAGGGGGAGTCATTATTATAGTATGGGAAACCTCCTACAAGGATTTCCTTCATCTTGGGGAAACATATATCCTCATATGAGTAATCCTTATCATGTCACTTTCTCTTCGCAAGCATCTTCCTCAGTGAGGATTCCCTTACAACCATTTATTAGTCAGTTGGGAATAGGATACTATCCTACCGGACAGGGCCATGGTATATACCAGAACCCTATTTGGCCTACGATCTCTCAAAACCATTATTTCCCAGGAGCGTGGTCTCTAATGCTGCAACTAGCTGCTGCAAGTCATGTTGGAAGCACAAATCCAGTCATTGCGAGTCATATTGGAATTAAGTCACCAACCTATGCAAGCCATGTTAGAGACCTGAAACCAACCTCCGCTAGTCATGTTGGATACATGTCACCATCCTTTGCAGGTCATGCTGGGGTCAAGAAATCAGTCGTTGCAGGTCATGTTGGGCGCAAAACTCTAGTCACTACTAGTCGCACTAAAAAAACATCACCAACTTCTGCAAGTCATGATGAAGATTAACTACTAGCCTCTGCAAGTCATGTTGGGAGCATGTTCCTAGCCACTACAAGTCATTCTAGGGGAATTGATACGATTGAGAAGCCTAAACATATAGGACATAAGCCCAAGTTCCTTTGTATAATTCGCAAAGGAGATCACCTAACTCATTTGTGCCCTGCTATTGCGGTGGTATGAGAAGCGTGGTCCTTGTCTGGTGGCCCTTCGGGTTCCGAGTCATATTTTTTTTCCCAACAATATAATCCTTATTTCATTGATACAACGGTTGTGTCGATGCAATCTTCGACTGACACCACTCCTGTTTTGGGGAGTGATGTGTCTCTTGACCATGTTGTCTTGCATCATATTCAACCAACGATTGAAGAAGTGGTCGTGCCAATGAAATATTCGGTCGATCCCACTCTTATCTTGGAGAGTGACAAGTCTAAGGAAGTGACATTATCGATGCAATATTCGGCCAATCCCAATCTTCTTTTGGGGCGTGATGCATCTTTTGACCATGTCCTTAGCATTTCCAATTCTATACCTCCTAAACAAGGGGGCATTCCTTATATGAAAATGAAAAAGGTTTGTGTGTACAAATTTGCAAGTGAAATAGTTATGTGATTTAGGCAATTGGATCAAGTTGAAAACACATAAACTTAATGATTTTTTTTACTTAACATGAGCAGCAAAAAAGTACATAAACAACCATAAAAAATAAGTACATAACACAACAAAATGACAAAGGAGTTCACCCCTCTCTTGGGCTACATCTCCTGGTCTAGCTTCCAATGGATCATTTTTAGTAATGTTCAAAGTGTCAAAAGCAGTGCTTTACAATGCTCAGTATATGAAATATATGGCTTCAATGGCTCCAAAATGTCCAAAAACCCCTATATGGGCTCTTCCTGCACCTGGTTTGGCCGAAAACTGAGAAGAAATCACTTCCTCAAAGTTGCTCCCAATTACTTGTTGTACCTACTCACCAAAATGCACCCAGAGTGACCAAACCTAGATCACCGCTCCCAAAACCTAGCTCAGCACGCAATCTGGGTCATGGGTGAGATTGTCGCACAGTTAGCGGGATAGGTGCCTAAATGGGCAGAGTTTCTGGTCGCATGGCCCCCCATGTGGTCGGGCGCCGACCTAGATTTCCACACCTTTCCAGCCTATCCGTTGGAACTTCGTGCTAAGGTCATATGGAATGGTTCGTGGTGTAGTGATCGAGGGTTGGGGCCAAGCCCCATCCGTTCTACTTCCGAATGAAAACATTTGCAAACTTAAATATAAGTTTAGAGCATAAAGGTTCAGAAGCAATATGCACGAGAGATGGTATCCCAAACTTTTCCAAGACTTTTCCCATGGAGGTCGTGAGTTTGACCCTGACAGAATCCATAAAATTTTAAACCATCAAATCAATAATGGGGTGCCACATGACGACCCCTGGCTGGGCCATGTGGAAACTTTCCATTCGCCATGAACATGCCACGTGTCAATACTAGATTGTTCCACGACCACTTGTCAACTCAACTTTCCATGTCAACACTTGTCATGTTAGCAGTACGTTCCCCTTGCCACGTTAGCAGTATGGTCTGCACAGTCAACCTGTACGGACTGTGTACAGTCAACATTTTGCCTGTTTGGAAAAGTGGACATAACATGATATCTCAACCATATGGACTTTGTTTGAACCCATTCAAGTTGCGTTGGGATTGTGATGACATGATCTACACAATGAATCCATTTTCGAGAAATTCTGAGAACTTTGATTTTTGAACTTTTTTTGATCCCCTGGATCACTCCTCCCCATTGGGGAACTTTTTGACCTCCAAAAGACTAATTTAAGTCAATATGAAGATGAGGGTATACTTCCCTCACCTTTCCAACCTCAATCCATCTAGAATTGCTTGGATTTGTGCCTTTAAGACCAACACACAAGTATTCCACATTCCCTCATTTTGAAGTTCTCATCTTCCTATCAAGGATTGTATCCTCATGCAATTCTGAAAGATATTATGGAGAGAAGTCATCTATGGAAGGAATCTAGACATGCTTTCCTTGATCATTAATCAAAGGAGGCTCATACAATCTCAATTTATCAACATTAAATACTTCATACATTTGCATATAAGGAGGAAAAACCAAACGAAAGGCATTGTTACCAATATTTTCAAGAATCTTGAAAGGTCCATATCTAATTGGTTTCAGTTTTTTACATTCTCCTTTAAGCCTCTCCTTGCTAATGTAAATCCAAACTTCATCTCTTGGGAAGTGTGATCAACATGATGCTTCTCATGTCTTATCTTGTACTTGTCTTGTGATGCAGGAGCATCGCCCACGTCAAGCGAGCCAGTGCGGAAGCGGAGGACAGCTGGACAAGCCAGCACAATTTCTTTTTGAAATTCACCTTGGAAGTTGTTGCGCGATCTTAAAAGTGTCATTTAAGATGAAACACACTTGTAAATTGTATTTGGACCTTGAGCCTTTAAGATCTCGTCCTTAGTAGGTAGAGGCATTTAAGATAGTTAATGTAAAGTAGATAGAATTTAATTCTAGATTAGACTGTTTGAGAGCGCAAGAGGGAAACGGGATACATACACCCTAATTGTGCATTGTAACATTATTCAGAAGAATTTGGAGCAAGAAGAAGCAGAGAGATGTGTAAAGGACACCCATGTACAGATATTTGAATTAATAGAAGAACTTGATTCAAATCCATGGTTTGTGTTATTCTCTGTGTATTTTTTATATGCTCATGAATGTTTGCTTCATGTCATACATTTGCTTTTATATGATGTGTATGTGATTTCATGTTGAGTTTGAAATCTGAAAGGGGGAAGGAATGAGTTTCAATTGTTTCTCTATCTGAGCCAGAAGATTCCTGCAAGGAGTGCAGTTGAATTGTCCGCAAGGAGTGCATTGACAGAGGATTTAGATAGAGGCAGCTATTGTTCTCATTCATCCCAGAGTGCAGTTGGGCACAGGAGTCGTGCAAGGAGCGCGAAGGCTGGTTAAAGGTCTTAGGGTTGCGAACCTGAGTGAGTCTTTGAAGGACTACTGCTGCAGGTGTGCGCAGGGTCGAAGAAACCCAAACACTTGAAGTGTTTGCCGTTGCCACAAGGAGTGCGTGCAAAGGGTTATCTTTTTATAAGAGACCGAGAAGCTGGGGAAATATCAAGAGAGATAAAACCTTCAGAATCTAAGGAAGAATTGCACGACGAGTTCGTTCCGTGGAGAATCTAAAACCTGTGTTGCAAGATTGTGCACAAGAGGGAGAGTGAGAGCAGAGGAAGGTCCCGGAGTATCATCGGGATATTGAAGGCATCGAGGTTTTAGAAGTCAAGAGACTCGATACCTTTCAAGTCTCGAAACCCTGGGAGGAAATCCTAGCCGTGGATATCACGGCGGACACATGTCAAAGATCCGAGAATAGTCGAGGTTCGGAGCATCGGAGATCTCGAAGGCAGGATCCCTTTGCAGCTTGGAATCGTGAAACGCGATACCCCGACGGGAGAATTGTGTGTGTCCATGAGAGTCAGAGTGGAAGACAGGTGGCATAACACATCGGAGTTAGGGGAAAGTAAAGTCCTAAGACCATTGACGTCAGAATTCGCAATCCTGCGAATTCTGAAATCCTAATGAGGTGACAGGACCGTTGAAAGTCAAAGCCACGAGCTTATCAGAGTTTCGGCGTATCGGGTATCGGGAGTCGGAGGATCGAGTTGCTCGACACTACGAGTGCCGAAATCCTGATAAAGAAAGTCCTGACAAAGAGAAGGAGGAAATCAACATTGACTGAGGTATTGGGTCTCGACGATCTGAGAGCATAGTGATCGACCTGTGAACTTGCGAAGTCGCGAGTTTTGATTCCTTGATAAATAAGAAAGGGGGATGGCACAAAGATTTCTGTGGGTGTGAATTTCTCGATAGGGAAATAGAAGGACGTTTCAGTTCTTCGGGCTGAAAGGAAGAGAAGATCCTGTGAGCGGGCGTGCCTGCGGGTGCGGCTGCGTAAGGTTTGGTATCAGAGCCTCAGATTCTTGTCTGTATATTTCAGGCGAGGGAGGCATAAGAGGAAAGGAGTACTCTGATACACAATGCCAGGTTTGGTATCAGAGCACATAAATATTCTTTGCTTTCTGTAGTAGAGACGAGAAGGATTCACCATGCCGCCAAGGAGAGAAAGATATTCACCTAATCCAGAGGATAGGGAGGTGCGGAGAAGAGGCAGGCAGATATAAAATCCAGAAATGGAGAGGCATATGCGTGATCTCTGAGCAAGACTCGAAGACATGGAGACAGCGCAAAGACGCACAGCCAATGCAGGGGATCTGAGTGATTCTGATAGTGAAGTCGAAGCTGAACGAGAGGAGGAAGTTGCAGCCGAAGATGCATCAAACGAGCATTTGATCAAAGCTATTGCTAGGATGGGTGAAAGGGCGAAAATGGACATTCCAGTTTACGAAGGAAACCCTGATGCAGAGGAGCTACTAGATTGGATTAGAGCTCTAGATACATACTTCGACTATGAAGACGTCGAAGAAGACAAGAAAGTCAAGCATGTTGTCACGTGCTTGAAAGGACACGCAACATTGTGGTGGGATGAGCTACAAGCTGACAGACGCTGCAAGGGCAAGCAGAAGATTAAGAGATGGGACAGGATGATCGCGAAGATGAAGGTGAAATTCATCCCGAGAGACTATCAAATTACTCTGTTCAGGAGAATGCAGAACCTGAGACAGAAGCTTATGACAATGAAAGAATACACTGAGGAATTCTATCAGCTGAACATCAGAGCAGGTCATCGGGAGAGCGATGATGAGAAGGTTTCTAGGTATCTAAATGGTTTGAGATATGACATTCAGGATGAATTAAGCATGCTAACCATCTGAACGGTGGAAGATGCTTACCAATTGGCTCTGAAAGCTGAGGAGAAGTTGAGTCGTAAGCAGAGTCAGAGGGGCTGAGGTAGAAGTCAACCCAGAGGCAAAGCAGTTGCCCAGGATAAATATCAGAAGCCCAAGGAGGAATGGAAGAAACCTCAGACTCGTACAGAGAGAGGTGGAACCTCACAGCGAGGGCAACAATATGCTGAGCAAAGAGGATATCATAATGAGCAGAGAGGATATTATGCTGATGGCAATACTTTTCCTCGTACTAGAGGTCGAGGTAGAGGAAGAGGTGGAGTAATCACATGCTTCACATGTGGAAAGAATGGGCACAAGTCATATGAGTGTCCAGAGAAAAAGATGGACATTGGAGAATCTCACATCACCGAAGCGCAGAGGCAGGATGTTGAGGTCGAAGACACTAAAGGCAGAAGATCGCTTATGATGCAAAAAGTCCTTTTGACACCCGAGAAGGAGGTGGAAAGTTCAGTCCAAAGGACCAAACTTTTTAGGACTGCTTGCAAGACCAAGGACAGGGTGTGAAAGGTCATTGTAGACAGTGGTAGCATGGATAATATCGTATCCACGGAGATGGTAGGGAAGCTGGAGCTGAAGACGACTGATCATCCAAGCCCATAAAAAGTTTCGTGGCTACAGAAGGGACACTAGGTAACTGTTACTTAACAATGCTTGGTTGAATTCAATATAGGTGGATATAATGATAAGATCTTGTGTGATGTTATTCCCATGGATTTTTGTCATTTATTGTTGGGTAGACCATGGCAATATGACAAAAATGTGATTCATGAAGGGAGAATGAACACATATACCCTAGAGAAGAATGGGAGGACACATATGTTGCTTCCGATAAAGGATAAGGAGGTGAAGCCGGAAGTAAGCAACACAGTACTTCTCATGAGTGGGAAGGAACTTCTTAATGAGGTAAAGAATAAAGAAGATCCATAATTCTTTGTGGTCAGGAAATCGAGGATTGTTCTGACTATCACAAGAGTGGATGATTTTCCAGAGGAGGTTCAAGAACTGTTGGAAGAGTTCACTGACATTATAGTGGACGAACTACCTCGTTCATTGCCACCGATAAGGAGTGTGAGTCATCACATTGACCTCATACCAGGGGCCAACTTACCTAACAAAGTCGCGTACAGACTGACACCGCAAGAAAATGAAGAGGTTAAGAGGCAAGTCCAGGAGTTATTGGACAAAGGTTTGGTCAAGGAAAGCTTGAGTCCATGTGTTGTTCCAACAGTACTCAGTCCGAAGAAAGACAGAGGCTGGAGGATGTGTACCGACTCAAGGGTGATTAATAAGATAACCATCAGGTACAGGTTTCCATTGCCGAGGATGGATGATCTGATGGATTGCTTGAGCGGAGCAAGATACTTTTCAAAGATTGATTTGAAAAGTGGATATCACCAGATTCGCATGAGAGAAGGCGATGAATGGAAGATAACATTCAAAACAACTGAGGGTTTGTATGAATGGCTTGTTATGTCGTTTGGCTTGACGAATGCGTCGAGTACCTTTATGAGATTGATAAATGAAGTCCCAAGGGAATTCATCGGGAAATTTTTCATTGTGTATTTGGATGACATACTAATTTACAGTAAATCAGTGACAGAGCACTTGAAGCATTTGGATACAGTGATGTAGAGGCTACAACAGGAGAAGTTGTTGATTAATATGAAGAAGTCCTCATTCATGAAGACACAACTCATTTACTTGGGATTTGTTATTTCGGCAAATGAGTTGAGGATAGATCCAGATAAGGTGGAAGTGATCAAGAATTGGCCATCACCGAGGAATGTATTCGAGGTGAGAAGTTTTCATGGTTTGGCTAGTTTCTACCGAAAATTCATCAGGAATTTCAGTTGAATTAGCGCAGCAATGATGGATACAGTGAAGAAAAGACATAAATATTTTCACTGGATGGCTGAGGCTGAAAAGAGTTTCAATCTGTTGAAACAGAAGATCACGGAACAACCAGTGTTGGTGTTGTCGGATTTCCTGAAAACATTTCAAGTGAAATGCGATGCCAGCGGATTTGCAATCGGGGCAGTCTTAAGTCAGGAAGACAGGCCGATAGCATATTTCAACGAGAAGATGAATGAGGCGAAACTAAAATACTCCACATATGATAAGGAGTTTTATGCTATCATTCAGGCACTCAAGAAGTGGAGGCATTACTTGATACCCAAAGAATTTGTATTGTACAGTGATAATCATGCACTACAGTTTGTGACTCAATAGGAGAAGTTGAATCAGAAACATGCCAAATGGGTTGAGTATATGAAGAATTTCACTTTTGTGATTAAGCATATTTCTGGGACTGCTAACAAAGTTGTTGATGCTTTGAGCAGGAAGTGTTTGCTGTTGCAGGAGTTCCGAGTCAAAACATTGGGTTTTGAGGATCTTAAGGACATGTACACAGGTGATCTAGATTTTGCAGAAGCATATGAAGCAGCTGAGAATCCAGTTCTTAGAGACAGAAGTCAGTGGATAGATTATATGATCCAGGAAGGATTGTTGTTCAAAGGCAATCAACTGTGTATTCCGAAATGATCCATGATGGAGAATCTGTTGAAGGAGAAACACAGCGGTGGATTGGTAGGACATTTTGGCCACGACAAGACATTTGCAAAGCTGAGCGAGTCATATTTTTGGCCGAGAATGCGAGAATATGTCAAGAGATTTGTAGACAGATGTAGAGTTTGCCAGCATTCCAAGGGAAGGAAGCAGAATGCAGGTTTGTATCAACCATTGCCCATACCAGAGAGGTCGTGGGAGGCATTAAGCATGGATTTTGTATTAGGATTGCCGAGGACGCAAAGAGGATTTGATTCATTCTTTGTGATCGTAGACATATTTTATAAGATGACACATTTCATCCCATGCCAGAAGACTAGTGATGCGACTCATATCGCAAATCTGTTCTTCAAAGAGGTCATTCGACTTCATGGTTTTCCAAAAAGCATAGTTTAGGACAGAGACACGAAATTCATAGGGCATTTTTGGAGGACCTTATGGAAAAAGCTGGGAACTAACTTGGCATTTAGTTCAACGTATCATCCTCAGACAGATGGACAAACAAAATTTGTCAACATGAGTCTGGGAGACTTGCTGAGAAGCTTGGTGACAAAGCACCACAACAGTTGGGACAACATATTTCCACAGGTAGAGTTTGCTTACAATGACTCTGTTAAAAGGAGCACAGGGAAGAGTCCATTTCAGGTTGTTTATGGGATGCAGCCGAGAGGAGTTTCTGAACTAAGGGATTCAGAACAGACTGCTACTAGCAGCGCTAGTGCAGAAGAATTCACTGAGGCAATGAAAGAACTTCACAGTCATGTGAAGGAGCGACTGCTGAAATCGAGCCAAGAATATAAACGCAGAGCCAATCAACATAGAAGACAACTTCAGTTTGAAGTTGGTGATCTGGTTCTGGCACATTTGAGGAAAGAAAGGTTCCCGAGGGGAACATACAATAAGCTGAAGATGAAGAAAACCAGACCATGCAAGGTCTTGAGAAAATTCGGGGAAAATGCTTATGAGATCGAGTTACCCAATGGGATCAGAATATCTCTGATATTCAATATCGCAAATTTGTACCCATACATGGCTGGAGAAGAAGAGACTGGAGATGAGCGACCAACGATCCAGTGGACGGAGCAGATGCCAGTTGCAGAGAAGCCACAGATGGAGTGCATACTGGACAAGAGAGTGAGTAAGAGGACCAGGAGAAAACAATATTTTGAGTATCTAGTCAAGTGGAAGAACCATCCAGTTGAAGATGCCAGCTGGGAGACTGAAGCAGAAATACAGAAGCATGGACGGATTGTGCAGGAGCTCATGGACAGGATCCCATGAAATTTTTTTCAAGCGAGGGAGTATGATGCAGGAGCATCGCCCACGTCAAGCGAGCCAGCGCGGAAGCAGAGGACAGTTGGACAAGCCAACACAATTTATTTTTGAAATTCACCTTGGAAGTTGTTGCACGATCTTAAAAGTGTCATTTAAGATGAAGCGCACTTGTAAATTGTATTTGGACCTTGAGCCTTTAAGCTCTTGTCCTTAGTAGGTAGAGGCATTTAAGATAGTTAATGTAAAGTAGATAGAATTTAATTCTAGATTAGACTGTTTGAGAGCGCAAGAGGGAAACGGGATATAGACACCCTCATTGTGCATTGTAACATTATTCAGAAGCATTTGAAGCAAGAAGAAGAAGAGAGTTGTGTAAAGAACACCATGTACAGATACTTGAATTAATAGAAGAACTTGATTCAAATCCATGGTTTGTGTTATTCTCTGTGTATTGTTGATATGCTCATGAATGTTTTCTTCCTATCATACATTTTCTTTTATATGCTATGTATGTGATTTCATGTTGAGTTTGAAATATGAAAGGGTGAAGGAATGAGTTTCAATTGTTTCTCTATCTGAGCCAGAAGATTCTTGCAAGGAGTGCAGTTGAATTGTCCGCAAGGAGTGTGTTGACAGAGGGTTCAGATAGAGGCAACTATTGTTCTCATTCATCCCAGAGTGAAGTTGGGCACAGGAGCTGTGCAAGGAGTGCGCAGGCTGGTTAAAGGTCTCAGGTTTGCGAACCTGAGTGAGTCTTTCAAGGACTGCTACTACAGGTGTGCGCAGGGTCAAAGAAACCCAAACACTTGAAGTGTTTGCTGGTTTCCGCAAGGAGTGCGTGCAAAGGGTTCTCTTTTTCTAAGAGACTGAGAAGCTGGGGAAATCTCAAGAGAGATAAAACCTTCAGAATATAAGGAAGAATTGCACGAGGAGTTCGTGCGGTGGAGCATCTAAAACCTGTGTTGCAAGGTTGTGCGCAGGAGGGTGAGTGAGAGCAGAGGAAGGTCCCGGAATATCATCGAGATATTGAAGGCATCGGGGTTTTAGAAGTCAAAAGACTCGAGACCTTTCAAGTCTCGAAACCCTGGGAGGAAATCCTAGCCGTGGATCTCAGGGCGAACACACGTCAAAGATCCGAGAATAGTCGAGGTTCGGAGCATCGGAGATCTCGAAGGCAGGATCCCTTTGCAACTTGGAATCGCGAAACGTGATACCCCGATGGGAGAATTGTGCGGGGCCATGAGATTCAGAGTGGAAGACAGGTGGCACAGCACATCGGAGTTCGGGGAAAGTAAAGTCCCGAGACCATTGACGTCAGAATTCACAATCCCGCGAATTTTGAAATCCCAACGAGGTGACAGGACCGTTGAAAGTCAAAGCCGCAAGCTCATCGGAGTTTCGGCGTATCGGGTATCGAGAGTCGGAGGATCGAGTTGCTCGACACTACGAGCGCCGAAATCCCGATTAAAAAAGTCCCGACAAAGCAAAGGAGGAAGTCAACGTTGACTGAGGTATCGGGTCTCGACGATTTGAGAGCATAGTGATCGATCTGTGAAATTACGAAGTCGCGAGTTTCGATTCCCCGATAAATAAGAAAGGGGGATCACACGAAGATTTCTGTGGGTGTGAATTTCCCGATAGGGAAATAGAAGGACGTTTCAGTTCTTCGGGCCGAAAGGAAGAGAAGATCCTGTGAGTGGGCATTCATGCGGGTGCGACTGTGTCATCTTGGGTCTTTTCCAACTGTTCTTGTACCATCTGATGCACTAATTGAATTTGTTCAATGAACTTATTTTCTCTATCAATGTCATAATGACCATTAATAGCAATATCCTTCCCAAAGATAAAATCTAAAGGAGATTTTGGCAAATAACCAAAGCATGCCTCAAATGGAGATGTTTGAGTCGATGAATGCTTAGCCCGGTTATAATCATGTTGAATGTAGTGTAGGTGCTCATCCCAAAGCTTAGGATGTTTGCTGCAATAACCACGAAGAATATGTAATACTATTCTATACACCACTTATGTTTGACCATCACTTTGTGGATGAAATGTTGTGATCTTTTTCAACTTGGTGTCCATGAGTGCCCATAATCTTGAACAAAAGCTCCCAATAAATCGAGAATCTTGATTAGAAATAATGGATTTGGGTAACCAAAAATGTACCCAAACATGCTAAAAGAACTTTTGTGTCGTTTTTTCAGTTGTAACCTGCTTCTTTCAAGGCATCAAAATACACATTTTGCTGAAACAATCAACCACAACATAAAGATAATCATGATTCTTTCTAGACATGGGTAATCTTCCTACAAATTCCATGGAAATGCTTTCCCAAGGACGAGAAGGAATCGAAAGTGGAGTATACAAACCCAAATTTTCATTTCTAGGATTACTTGTAGCACATAAAGAACATCCTCTTACATATCTTGAAACACTTTCATTCATTTTAGGCCAATAGCAATACCTTTGCAAATTAGCCACCATCTTACCTACACCAAAGTAGCCAACAATAAGAGAAGAATATGCTTCCCTTATGATGTTGACTCTTTCACCCTGTGGAATACATAGCTTTCCAAGATGATACAAAAGCTTATCATGCACATGGTAATCCAATTCCTCAACTTGGTTAGAATGTCACAAAGTTTCATAAAACTCTTTAAAATCAACATCTAAAGTATATTGTTCAACATAGCTCTCATGCATGGTAGAATTATGCTTAAAAATAACTGAAGCACTAACAATAGGCCTAGAAATCATATCTGCAAATTTGTTATAAATTCCTTTCTTATACCTGATAACCAAGTGGAATTGTTGTAGAAACCCCATCCATCTGAAGTGCCTTACTTGTTGTAGATTTGTTTGTGATTGTAAGTATTGCAATGGTTGATGATCTGTGTGAATGATAGTTTATTTTCCCAACAAATAATGTTTCCATTTTCCCACAATTTGCACCAATGCATACAACTCCTTATCGTATGTAGGATAATTAATCACAACACCGTTAAAAGTTTCAGAATTAAAACAAATGGGCTTATCATGTTGCAAAAAGACTTCTCCCATTGCATAATTACTTGCATATGTTTGGATCTCAAATGGATGCCTCAAATCAGGAAGTGCAAGAATTGGAGTTGAACTAATCTTCTCCTTCAATGCATCAAAGTATTTTTGTTGCTTTCCTCCCATTGGAAAACTTGCTCGATGATTGTTATTGCATGTAATGGGGCTGCAATTGAAGAGAAGTTAGCAATAAAATTTCTCCAATATTGGGCTACTTCAAAAAAGCTTCTTACCTCTGTCACATTGTTGGGCTTGGGCCAATCCAAAATGACTTTGACCTTGCAAGGATCTATTTTCAGTTCTCCTCCTCCAACAATATGTCCCAAGTAAACAAGTGGGGTCTTTCCAAACTCACATTTAGATATATTCAAAAACAAATTTTCTTTCTTCAAGACATCTAAAATTTTCTTTACATGCATAACATGCTCTTCACGAGATTTGATAAATATCAAAATGTCATCCAAGTAGACAATTACACAATCATCAAGAAAAGGCCTTAAAACATCATTCATAACTCTCATGAATGTAGCAGGAGCATTACAAAGCCCAAATGGCATAACCATCCATTCAAACAAACCTTGCTTTGTTTTGAAAGTTGTCTTCCATGTGTCTCCTTCAACAATCATAATATGATGATATCCACTTCTCAAATCCAAATTAGTAAAATACTTAGAATCTTTCAATTGATCAAGCAAATCATCAATTCTAGGAAGAGGATAACAATTATTTACTGTAATCTTGTTCAAGGCTCTTAAATCTACACACATGCGCCATGTACCATATTTCTTTGGTACTAAAACAATTGGTGACCCACATGGAGATGTGTTTGGCATGATAACCCTTTTGTCAAGAAACTCTTGGATTTTTTTTTTAATTTCAACATTCTCCATGACTGACATTCTGTACATACTAATGTTTGGAAGAGGACAATCTTGTTGCAATTGTATCGCATGTTGGATACCCCTTTTAGGAGGAAATCCTTTTGGTTCCTGAAACATCTCATCATATTGGTTAACAACCTCATATAAATCAGATTTTAACTTTCCATGACAACCTTGGAAAGCTTCTTTTTCAACATTGTCTTTGGGTTTGATCATCAAGAGTACAAAGTTCTTACTAGCATTGATTAATCTCTTCATTTGTCCAACATTTACAAGTGACAAATTGAACTTCTTTGTATGTTCTCTAACAATGTACTCAACTCCATTTTTAAGCGAATTATATTTGTTCTCATGACTATGAAAGATGGCTCTCTTATCATATAAATATGGGCTTCCCAACACAATATCACAAATATCCAATGGAATAACATCAAGATATACCTCATCTATAAAGTTTGCAGTGATGGAAAATCTAAGTTTACATCTTCTTGTCACATGCAATTGATCATTGTCACATATCCATCCTAGAGGATATGGTTTAGGATGAGGAGTAGTTTCCAAATGCAATTTCTTAATTGTGTCTTTAGATATGAGGTTTTCTTGAGATCCAGTATCAAAAAGAGTATCTAACTTGGTATGCTTTGAAATAACCCTTATGTGGAAAAGCTCTATTCTTTCTTTTTCGTGTTGAGTTTCATTGAGGCTGCTACTTGAAGAACTAGTACTTGCAATAGAATCCTTACCTTGAAAATCCATGGATGTGATTTTTGTTTCATCTCCTGAATCAGAGCCTAAATCATGTTGTGTAGTTGTAACAGTCCTTGGTTTCCCTTTGTTGTTGAACTTTTTGGGTCTCATTTCAGGATGAAGTTTCCAACAATGGTCTTCATCATGGGCATCTTTTGAACAATGTTTACATGAGAGTTTCTCTCCCTCTTTCTTGACTGAAGCATTATTTCTTCCATTTCCTTTGAATTTCCTCTTTCCCTTGTCTCCCTTAACAAATGGCTTATTTCTTCGCTCTTGAGGTTCATTCCTCCCTCTTGCTTCCAAATTAGTTTCATGTACACAAACTTCATCTATATTTGTAGGGTTAAACATAATTATTGTGTGTCTCAAGTAGCTATGCAATCCTCCAATATATTTGAGTAAAGTTTCTTGAGAAGATAAATCTATACCCAAAATAAAATCTCTTCTTCTAAATTCTTGAGTGTAGCTTTGCACACTTTTCCCGTTAGCTTGTCTAAAATTTTGCCAATCCATAATAGATTTCTACATGTATGCTAATCGATAAATTTCCTTTTAAGTGCAACAATAAAATCATTCCAAGAGGATAAAACTTTACCATGATTTTCATGTCCTCTTGAGTATTGGCTCCCCACCAAATGAGTGTTGCACTTTCCAATGTAAGGGAAGCAAGTTGAATCTTAGTTTCATCATCTTTGATTATTTTTATCCTACAATACACTTCAATCTGACGAATCTAGTTATCCAATTTCTCATAATTTACCTCTCCATTGTGCATATGCAATTCAAACTTAATATCAAGATTAAGCAAAGGAGTTTGTGGAGGAATTTTACCATGTTCTTTTGGAGAATTTTGAGGTGGTTGTGAAATGGTAGAATAAGTGGAACATGGAGGTGAATGAGGTGGAGTATCACCATTCCCTCCATTTCCTTTTGGAGTTTTATCACCACTATCTTCATTACCTCTTGGAGGATTTGATATTTCACCTTGCAACCTTGCATTTCTTTCTTCAAATAAAACTTCAACCATTTTTGTCATATCATAAAAATATTTTCTGAAAGTTTCATCTTCTGAAGTAAGAGTTTCATGACTCTCCTCATGAGCCATACTTGGTGAATGCCTCCTTGAATCTTGAGGTGAATGTAAATTTATCCTTCTTTAAAGTTGAGAATTTGGCTCTACAAGTTGACCTTATCCTATTGTGAGCTTCAACCTTGTAAACATCATAAAACAAACACTTGAAAACAATCAAACCTTCAAAAACCTTTGCTCTGATACCAACTTGATCTGAAAATGAAAAATATTTGTGTGTACAAATTTGGAAGTGAAATATTTATGTGATTTAGGGAATTGGATCAAGTTGCAAACATATAAACTTAATGAGTTTTTTAAATTAACATGAACAACTTAAACAAACATAAACAGACATAAACAACCATAAAAAACAATCACATAACACAACAAAATGATAAAGGAGTTCACCCCTCTCTTGGGATACATCTCCTGGTCTAGCTCCCAGTGGATCATTTTCATTAATGATCAAAGTGTAAAAATCAGTGCTTTAAAATACTCAGAATACAAAATAGATGGCTTCAATGGCTCTAGAATGTCCAAAAACCCCTAGCTAGGCTCTTCCTGCACCTGGTTTGGCCAAAAAATGAGAAGAGATCACTTACTAGAAGTTTCTCCCAATTACTTGTTGTACCTGCTTGCCAAAACGAACCCAGAGTGACCAAACCTAGCTCACCTCTCCCAAAACATGGATCCACGTGAAATCTGGGTCATGGGAGAGATTGTCACATAGTTAGCGATATAGGTGCCTAAATGGGCGGAGGTCATGGTCGCTCGACCCCCCATGTGGTAGAGCACCGACCTAGATTTTATCACATGTCTGGCCTATCCATTGGAACTCCAAACTAAGGTCATATGGAATGGTTTGTGGTGTAGTGACATAGGGATGGGGCCAAGCCTCGACTTGTTCTACCACCGAATGAAAAAATTTGCAAACTTAAATATAATTTTAGAGCATAGAGGTTAAGAAACAATATGCAAGAGAGCTAGTAGCCCCGCCTTTGCCAAGGAATTTTCCCATGGAGGTCACGGGTTCGACCCCGATGGACTCCATAAAATTTTAAACCATCAAACCAATAACGGGGTGCCACATGGCGGCCCCTGGCTGGGCCACGTGGCACCTTTCCATTTTCCACAAACATGCCATGTGTCAGCATCAGATTGGTCCATGACCACTTTCCAACTTATATTGCCATGTAACTACCTTCTACGTCAGCAGTATGGTCCCCTTTCCATGTCATCAGTACGGTCTGTACAGTCAACATGTACGGACTGTGTACAGTCAACATTTTTCTTATTTGGAAAAGTGGACAGAATGCGATATTTCAGCCATACGGACTCTGTTTGAGCATGTTCAAGTTGCATTGGGATCGTGAGGACGCGACCTACACTATGAATCTATTTTTGAGCAATTCCGAGAACTTTGATTTTTGAGCATTTTTTGTCCCTTGGATCAATTCCACTCTCTCTGAGTATTCTCCCTCCAAGTTGTAGGATGGTTTCCTTTTATTGGAATGATCTTGTAGATCCTCTCCTTCCTTCTTCTGTACCCTTCTAGATAAGGGGAATTCTTTGATATATTGTAGACGAAGGACCCTCTGCAAGTATTTTATCCTCCTTAGCTTGACAAGTTTTGGGTTCTCCCAAGCTTGTGTCCGCTACCAGTGAGTTGTTTTCTTTCGACAAAAGACCTGCATGGGAGCCCTGGACTCCCACTATGGGCCAGAGTAATCTGGTGTTTCCTCTTGAGTCTTATATTGTTGTTTTTGAGACCTCGAGCCCTCGTATTTTTGATCTGTCGAACCCCAGTTTCATGAATGTTGTGATGCCTTCAGATGAGGCTATCCTTGAAGCTATGATTTTGGATTTTTACCTCATCCTGAACCGGAAATTTTACAAGTTGATTACCAAAAATTCCCTTGGATGGGCCTAGAAATGGGCCCTACCTGGAGAACTTCTATGTATAATCCACAAGTTTGTGCGGTCCTCTATGCATATTGTACTTTTAGGTTTTATTGTTTTAAAGTTTTGTATCCCTTAACACATGTTTTATCATAGGTTTCTATATTAGACTTATTAACTTATGGGTTAATGTTTTTGGTCTTATATACATGAATTTGGATACATTTTTCTTTGGTACATTTCCTTATGTCGATCCGTTCTGACAGGTCATGATCTCAAAACTGTCATATAGGTTATATTTTACCCTCCTTGCATTTTTTCATTATCCATTTCTTGTATCACTTTACCTTAGGATTAACCCCACTGAGTTGTGACATAGAACCTTCTCTGTTTTATAGAAGTGTTGTAATTGATGTGGTAGAGCCTGCCTTCCATGGGTGTCCTAGCTTAAGTCTCCTTTGCATTTTGGCACCCATGTTGTAAGTTTTCTATTAGGATTGGGAGTCCCTTATATCCTTGCTATGAATTTGTGTTTGAACCTCATTACCCTTACTCAATCTTGTTCTAACCACTACCTATGGGACTCCCACCGAGTCTTGGTTAAGCTCTTTTCGTTTTGTAGGAAACAATATTTTTTATAAACGCATGAATGAGTTGACTTTGGATATGTTTGGGGCCATCATACGCACAAGGTGGAATCTCCAAAGTTCCAATTTAAAAGATCAAATCATTAACAAGTTGGTTGGCATGTTCGGTGAGGGCACCTTCAAGAAATCCTAAATCACCTCAAAAGAAAGAAAACATTTAAAACATTTTTTAGACCAATATAGGGTTCATATACCAAATAAACCTAAGTATGAGCATCCTCCAATGATTCTATAGAGGGAGTGGAAGTCCCTAATTGATGTTGCAAAGGAGAAGATGCTCAGAAAACAAGGAAAGACACCACCTGACTCAGGAAGGTATGCCACACTTCTAATAATGTAATTATGATTCTTTATCGTCATTGTGACATCTAATTACATTTTTGAAACTTTTCAATACAAGCTCCTAGACACATCTAAAGCCACTGTGGCCAAGTTAGAAAAACATGGGCAACACAAACTTGGCTCGGGTGGTTATTCGAAACTGTGCACAATAATTGTAAGTACAAAAAAATCAATTCCATCCAAATAATATATTGTTAACAATTTTAAATTAATTGCACAGAAGAAGAAAAATTCATGTTGCTATGCAAAATTGCAGGGCTTGGAGCTCAAAGAAGCTCCAACACCGGAATACCTAAAGACTTTTTTTTGAAAAAGGATATGATGTCGTGGTTGAACACAAAAACAAATTACGATATACAAAACCTTTTGTCACTGAAATCGATAGACAGGTGAATAAAATCAATGAATATTGTTTAAAATTTATTACTTTTACAATCTATTGATTATTGTCAATTGGGTTTAGCCTGGGTGATTTAAGCGAAGGAGTGTTTCCCTCCCCACCCAGGTTCTTTTCCTTGAAGTGACATGCTGTGGCCTTAATGGATCTATTAGATTCTCTTGTTGTTGAGCCCCA